>QUTJ01031837.1:0-27230 GCA_003573635.1 Goniomonas avonlea | reverse complement strand
CCCAGGCGGACGGGAAGCTTGTGTTGACGGTGGCTGCCAACCAGGTGGTGAGCAGCTTGACTGACAGCGTGTTCACGATCTCGCTGAAGAACAACTTCGGCGCTCAGACGGCGGTGGTGCCGACTGTTGCGGCGTCTGGTGTTCATGCTATCACAGCTGCTCCATTCTCTGGCCCCGGCGTGTTGGCATCCTCAACGCCTGTCTGGTTGACGGCTACCAACGCAGCAGACACATCCCAGGTGCAGAGTGCCGAGAACACGCTGACTTTCACGTTCAAGCCCAGTGCTCCTCAGTCTGCCGGGGATACCATCACCATCGGCGGCCTCACAGGGTCGCAGACAGCCGATAGCTCGAACTTGGCTGTTGCAGGGACTAATTCTGCCGTTTTTGGCTCCTCTGGCTCTTGGAGCAAAAACACCGGCTCCTTAGTGTTGGTCGTTGCATCGGGCCAAACTGTCTCGGCGACGACTGACACGGTGATTTCTGTTGCTCTTCTCAACCCAGTCTTGGCCAATCCAGCCGGGGCGCAGCCCACTATCCAGTCCTCTGGCACGAAACCCATGCCCAAGGTCAACTTCCCGAACCTTGTCCTGAAGGCCCCCACTGCCCCGACAGTGACCTTTGCGACCAAAGCGGACGGCCAGAGCTCTGACATTCAGGGAACTCAGAACACGCTGACATTCACCATCAAGCCCAGTGCCTCAGTCGCTGCAGGCTTGATCATCACCATCAGCAAGCTCACAGGCACACAAACTCCATCCACTACCAACCTACCCATCGGTGGTGCTGGTGCTGGCGTTTTCGCATCGAAAGGCAACTGGATGCAAGCCGAAGGCCAATTGGTGTTGACTGTCGCGTCCGGCCAAGTTTTGTCAAGCCTCATGGACACAGTTGTCACCGCCACAGTCCAAAACCCAGGTGCCGCTCAAGGAGCTGCATTGGTCCCGGACATCGCCGCTTCTGGCACTTTCACAATTGCGGCTTCTGCGATGACGACGGGCATTCTCCAGGCTACTCAAGCACGGGGTTGGTCAGTCCTCACAAACAGCCAAGGGAGCGGTGTAATGCTGCAGCAGAGCGCGTCCAACACCCTCTCGTTCCAGTTCGCACCGAGCGCTGCACAGGCTGTTGGTGACTTAATTTCCATCAGGGGCCTGACAGGTACTCAGACTCTTGATTCGACCAGCCTACCGATTGGTGGAGCTCAGAGTGGCTTGTTCGGCAGCACTGCAACCTGGGTGCAAAACACCGGGATTCTTGTCCTGAGGGCGACCACGGCGGTCCCGGCGTCGCAGATTGAGGTCACAGTTTCGCTGCTCAATCCTGTCAAAGCCGTCCCTGCGGGCGTCACGCCTAAGATTGAGGCAACAGGGGCCAATCCGATTGCGGAAGGCACCTTCAATACTGCAGTGCTGAACGCACCTGCCATCCCGACTGGAGGTGTGTTCAGCCCTCGAGTGGTCTCAGAGAGCAGCTTGATTCCGGATGCTGACAACACCTTGACATTCACTCTCAAGCCTTCGTACTCCCTGGCCCAGGGAGACTTTGTTACCATTCTGGGGCTGACGGGGACACAGACGGCGGACGCTGCGACGCTGGCTCTGTTGGGTCCGCAGAAGGACGTGTTCACTGCGACGGGCGCTTGGACCCAGGCGGACGGGAAGCTTGTGTTGACGGTGGCTGCCAACCAGGTGGTGAGCAGCTTGACTGACAGCGTGTTCACGATCTCGCTGAAGAACAACATCGGAGGGCAGACGGCGGTGGTGCCAACTGTCGCAGCCTCCGGAATCCACTCCATTGCTTCTTCCCCGTTCACGAGTTCGGGTGTTCTCGCGGCGTCCACCAAGGTTTGGCTTAAGTACACTGTCGGCGAGTCAACAGCCACCATGAGCGCAGCCAACACCCTCGCCATCACGTTCAAGCCAAGCTCCCAAATTGCCCCCGGCGCGAAGATCACTGTCACCGGTCTGACTGGGACTCAAACAGCAGACAAGGCAGACATCGCTTTGAGCGGTGCTCAGAGCGCCTTGTTTGGAGGCACCGGAGCCTGGACGCAGAGCACTGGGACCCTGATCCTGACTGTCGCCACTGCCGTCCCGGTCAACGCAGACACTGCCATTTCTTTCTCCGTATTGAATCCCGCGGTCGAGACAGCGGGAGTGCTTCCAACATTGGCAGCCCCTGGGATCGCAGCGTTGGCTGTACGAACCGCTGTTTTGACCTCGAGCAGCGTACCGACAGGCAACGGTCTCCTTTGGGTGACCAAGAACGACGGCCAGAGCTCCGATGTAGTTGCGGCCAACAATGTCTTGACGTTCACGATCAAACCTGCATCGTCGCTCGGGGCTGGGCAGCAAGTGACCATCACCAATCTCTTTGGAACTCAGACAGCGACGTCTGCTACAAAGGCCATCGACGGGCCACAAAAGGGACTTTTCGGCAGCACCGGATCGTTCAATAAGGACGCGGGGTTCTTGATGCTCACCATCGCTCCGTCTCAAGTGGTGAGCAGCTTAACGGACACTGTCTTCACTCTCACTGTCCAGAACCCGGCGACCACGCAGTCCGCCGCACTCATGCCTTCCATCTCGGCATCTGGCACCATCGCCATGGCCAAGGTAGCAATGAGCACTGCCATTCTCAAGGCTTCTCAGGCAGCCAACTTTGTACCCACCTGGGATACCAGAACCAACTCGGAAGGCACAGGCGCGCAGCTCGTGCAGAGCGCCTCCAACACGCTGACGTTCACGTTCAAGCCCAACGCGGTGCTGCAGCCTGGGGATCAAGTCTCGATCAGCGGGCTCTTGGGCGCCCAAACTGCRGACAACGCGGCGCTACCGATTCTGGGTGCCCAGAAGGATGTGTTTGGCGCGACCGGTGGTTGGACCATGGCGACTGGGCTGCTTGTGCTGACGGTGGCGACCGGTCAATCTGTCAGCACCACGGACCAGGTGATCACTGTTGCGTTGCTCAACCCGGCCAAGGCGAACAGTGCGGGTGTCACCCCATCAATCTCTGCGACCGGTTCGAACCCCATCCCGCAGCAAGCGTTCAACACGGCTGTGCTCAAAGCACCGACCACTCCCACTGGAGGGTTCTTCGCGTCTCCAACGGTGACGCAGTCGAGCCAGGTGCAGGGCGCCAACAACATCCTGACGTTCACCTTCAAGCCTTCATACTCGCTCGCTGACGGAGATTTTGTGACTATCAGTGGGTTGACTGGCACGCAGACGGCTAGCTCAGCGAACTTGGCAATTGATGGAGCGCAGAAGGCTCTGTTTTCCTCCAAGGGAGCCTGGACACAGTCTACTGGCAACTTGGTTCTGTCTGTGGCCACTGGCCAGATTGTGAGCAGTCTGTCGAACACTGTTCTCACCGTGCAAGTCCAGAATCCGTTAGGCGGGGCCACGGCAGTCACCCCGAAGGTGGCGGCCTCAGGTGGACACACCATTGCGGCGACTCCGTTCAATGCCGCGGTTCTGGGGGCGAGCACAACTGCTTGGCTCACGTACCTCAACGGAGAGACAACCACAGTGCAAAGCGCTCCGAACACACTCACTTTCACTGTCAGCCCCAGCCAGGCGTTGGTTGCAGGTGACAAGGTGACCCTTGCGGGGCTGACGGGCACACAGACTGCTGACAATGCGAACTTGGCTGTGAGTGGGAGCAGCAGCGGTGTGTTCGGGTCCACGGGTGGTTGGACTATGGCTGATGGCAAGCTTGTGTTGACTGTTGCTCCAGGGCARACTTTGCCGAGCAACACCAACTCTATCATTTCTTTCGCCGTGTTCAATCCTGCGGCGCCTGTTCCTGCCGGTGTGTCCCCGACTATTGTTTCCAGCGGTAGTGTGGTTATCACTCTTGCCACTGCTCCTAATGTTGTTCTCAAGGCGTCCACCGCCCCTACGACAGTCCAGTGGACGACCAAGCTGAACGGACAGAGCACGGACGTCCGTGGAGTTGCTAATGTGCTGTCGTTCACAATCAAGCCTTCGGCATCCTTGGCCGGCGGCCAGCAGGTTACGATCGCGAATCTTATGGGCGCACAGACTCAGGATAACACTGCCCTTCCGATTGATGGAGCTCAGAAGGCTGTTTTCGGCAACCAGGGAGCCTGGACACAGTCGTCTGGTAGTTTGGTGATGACTGTGGCAGTGGGCCAACTCGTGAGTAGCCTCGTGGATAACGTCGTTACTGTTTCCGTCATCAATGCGCCTGCCGCTCAAAATCAAGCATATGTGCCCACTGTTGCCGCTTCAGGATCTTTAACGATCCCACCTGTCGCCATGAGTGTCGGCGTGCTACAGGCAAACCAAGGGGTTGCCGCGTCCTGGGTGACCAAAACAAACACTGAGGGCACTGGCGTCATGCTTACCCAGAGTGCTGCCAACACCTTGTCGTTCACGTTCCGGCCCAGCGTTGTCCTGGCAGCTGGTGATCAGATCACAATCAATGGCCTGACTGGCACCCAAACGCCAGATAACACCGCGCTGCCTGTGCCGCAGAGTCCCGTGTTCGGAAACCAGGGCGCTTGGACCCAGGCAACTGGAACGTTGGTGCTGACGGTGGCAACATCGCAGTCTGTGCCGACCGGTGCAGACACCACCGTGTCGGTTACCTTGTTCAATCCGGCCAAGGCGGTTGGCGGGGGCGTGACGCCGAAGATCTCGGCGACCGGGGCCAACCCGATCGCAGAGGCCAACTTCAACACTGCTGTCCTGGCGGCGGCTGTTGCCCCGTCCGGTGGGTCGTTTACGACCAAGACGGTTGGGCAGAGCAGCCTGGTTCAGGGCGCGGACAACACCCTGTCTTTCACTCTCAAGCCTTCGTATTCGCTCGCGCAAGGCGACCTTGTGACGATTCTGGGGCTGACGGGGACGCAGACTGCTGATGCGAACCTGAATCTCTTGGGCCCGCAGAAGGACGTGTTCACTGCGACGGGCGCTTGGACCCAGGCGGACGGGAAGCTTGTGYTGACGGTGGCTGCCAACCAGGTGGTGAGCAGCTTATCTGACAGTGTGTTCACYGCAACTATGAAAAACCCTGCTGCTGGGCAGACGGCGGTGGTGCCGACTGTTGCGGCGTCTGGAGTCCATGTTATCGCTCCAGCGCCCTTCACGGGTGCGGGTGTGCTCGAGGCGTCGTCCAGGACGTGGCTGACGGCCAGTGTTGCTGAGAGTGGTGCCAAGAAGGATGAGCAGAGCGGTCAGAACACGCTGACTTTCACGTTCAAGCCGAGCGTGGCCCAGGCTGCGGGGTCCACCGTGGTTATTTCGGGACTGACGGGTACTCAGACTGTCGACAAGACGGACTTGGCTGTGGCGGGAACCAACAGCGCGGTGTTCGGTGGCACGGGTGCCTGGACACAGGCGGACGGCAAACTCGTGCTGACTGTTGCTGCTGGTCAAACGGTGCCGACGGCGGCTGACACTGTCATCGCTGTGACCGTGTGGAACCCGGCGGAGAAGCCGAACGCGGGTGTGACACCGACGCTGATGTCGACGGGGACCAATGCGATCCCGTCGGTGACGCTGACGGCGGTGTTGGCGGCCCCGACAGCACCGACCGGTGTGACGTGGCTGACTAAGAGTGACGGGCAGAGCTCGGACGTGCAGGGGGCGGCCAACACTCTCAGCTTCACGATCAAGCCGAGCGCGACGCTCACTGCTGGCGTCCAGGTGTCCATCAACGGCCTTGCTGGCACGCAGACCACTGACACGCCGACCCTTGCTGTGGACGGCCCGCAGAAGGCGGTGTTCGGCAGTGTGGGTGCCTGGACCCAGGCTGGAACTCTTGTGATGACTGTGGCCTCGGGCCAAGTACTGAGCAGCTTGACGGACTCTGTGGTCACTGTGTCGGTATTGAACAATGCTGCGGCACAGACAGGAGCGGTCCCGAATGTAGCTGCGATCCGGCAGGCGCAAGGTGGGCCAACCACTGTGATTGCTGCKGCGGCAATGACTGTCCTGATCCTCAAGGCTTCTCAGGCAGCCAACTTTGTACCCACCTGGGATACCAGAACCAACTCGGAAGGCACAGGCGCGCAGCTCGTGCAGAGCGCCTCCAACACGCTGACGTTCACGTTCAAGCCCAACGCGGTGCTGCAGCCTGGGGATCAAGTCTCGATCAGCGGGCTCTTGGGCGCCCAAACTGCGGACAACGCGGCGCTACCGATTCTGGGTGCCCAGAAGGATGTGTTTGGCGCGACCGGTGGTTGGACCATGGCGACTGGGCTGCTTGTGCTGACGGTGGCGACCGGTCAATCTGTCAGCACCACGGACCAGGTGATCACTGTTGCGTTGCTCAACCCGGCCAAGGCGAACAGTGCGGGTGTCACCCCATCAATCTCTGCGACCGGTTCGAACCCCATCCCGCAGCAAGCGTTCAACACGGCTGTGCTCAAAGCACCGACCGCCCCCACAGGAGGTGCTTTCGACGTTAAGACTGTTACTGAGTCGAGCCAAGTGCAGGGCGCGGACAATTTCTTGACGTTCACCTTCAAGCCTTCATACTCGCTCGCTGACGGAGATTTTGTGACTATCAGTGGGTTGACTGGCACGCAGACGGCTAACTCGGCGAACTTGGCAATTGATGGAGCGCAGAAGGCTTTGTTTTCCTCCAAGGGCACCTGGACACAGTCTACTGGCAACTTGGTTCTGTCTGTGGCCACTGGCCAGATTGTGAGCAGTCTGTCGAACACTGTTGTTTCGTGCACCCTCAGCAACAATCTTGGCGGTCAGTCTGCGGTAACTCCGCAGATCGCAGCATCTGGTGGGCACACCATTGCTGCTGCTGCTTTTACCGGAGGTGGTATTTTGGCCGCTGGCACCACTGCTTGGCTGAGTCTTATCAATGCGGAGACTTCGCCTTCTCCTCCACAGAGTGGCGCGAACACCCTCACGTTTACACTCCGACCGAGTATCAACATTCCCGCCGGGGACAAGGTGACTCTTGGGGGGCTGACGGGCACACAGACTGCTGATAAGACTGACCTGGCTGTTGGAGGTACTGGGAGTGCCTTGTTTGGCTCCACGGGCGGCTGGACCAATGCTGACGGCAAGCTTGTCCTGACGGTCGCCGCCACTAAGACTGTTCCGAACACCGCCGACACCACGATTCAAGTTATTCTGGTGAATCCAGCCGTGGCCGTGCCTGCTGGTGCGACTCCCACTGCGACCGCCAGTGGCACCGTCACGATTGCTTCGGCAAACTTCCCCAGTGTCGTCATGAAGGCTCTCGCGACTCCGACCGCCTCCTTTACCACCAAGATCAATGCAGAATCAACCAAGATTGCGGGTGCTGTGAACACGCTCACGTTCACGATTCAACCCAGCGCGACCTTGTCTCCTGGACAGACGGTGACCATATCTGGTCTTACTGGCACGCAGACCGCAGACGGTGCCTCTGTTACCCTGGAGACCCAGGCAACTGCTGGCTCGAATATCTTCGGCAACGTCGGGTCTTGGACCCAAAACACGGGGACTCTTGCGTTGACCATTGCAACTGGGCAGTCGCTTAGTAGCCAGGGCAGTGCTGCGGTCTTCACCTACAAGGTCACCAACCCGACTGCCCCCCAGGCCCCTCAAATTCCTTCCATCCTCGCGTCGGGCAACATTGCAATCCCGGCGTCTGCCATGTCGACGGGCGTTCTGAGCGCAACACTTGGGCAGTGGACCACGAAGAAGGTGCAGGCCAACTCTGATATCCAGAGTGCCCAGAACACAGTCACCTTCACCATCCAGCCGATGCCAGCGCAGCCCACGGGTAGCAAGATCACCATCGCGGGTCTCACGGGCTCACAGACAACAAGCACGGCCGCGCTCGCTGTTGCTGGCGCCGCTGCTCCGTTGTTTGGCTCCGCAGCACAGTGGATTCAAGACTCTGGCTCTCTGATTCTGACGGTTGGCGCCACGCCCGTGCCGAGCAACTCTGAGTCTGTCTTCACTGTCGTGCTCGTGAACAAGGCCACTTCGCAGAATGGTGTGACGCCGTCAATCAGTGCCAGCACGCCCACTGGTGCAACGGGAATTGAGGCAGTCGCGCTCGACAAGACAGGTGAGATTCTCGCTTCTACATCCGCTGCGGCGACCTGGGCCACAAAGAATATTGGAGAGTCGTCCAAGTTCCAGGGTGCCTCGAACACACTTACATTCACGCTCAAGCCCAGCAGCGACCAGACTATGGCTGGTGAGAAACTGATCGTCACCGGACTCAGTGGATCACAGACCGCCAGCTCCACGAATCTCCCAGTGACCAAGACCTCGGCTGCTCTCCCGGCAACCGCGGTTTGGACTCAGTCCGGAACTCTTGAGCTCACCCTGCTTCAGGCGCTCCCCACCTCGGACGTCACCTTCTCGATTGTTCTCACCAACCCTGCGGTGCCTCAGGCTGCCAACAACCCCAAGGTTTCGATTCAAGGGCCCAAGCCCGTGCTGGAGGATACTCTGACGTCCACTGGTGGAGTCCTCAGTGCCAACACCCAGTCGGGGACCTGGACCAAGAAGGACGTTGGGCAAAGCTCCAACGTGCAGAGCGCAGCCAACGTCATCACGTTTACTGTTCAACCGAGCGCCGCGCAGGCGAATGCCGACATCATCACAATTACTGGACTGACAGGCTCCCAGACGCCGGATAAGACCAATCTGGCTGTAACCGGCAATGACGCTGCGGCCTTCAGCTCTGTGGCTAACTGGGTGCAGAACTCCGGCACGCTTGTGCTGACTGTGGCGACATCGGTGTCCAGCACAACCCCCAGTGTCTTCGCGGTGTCACTCTTCAATCCGCCTGCAGCCACTGCTGGCGTAACCCCCACGATTCTTGCATCGGGTGGGCACCCGATCAGTGCCAGTACGATGTCCGCCAAGGTGCTCGACGCGCCTACAGCCCCTGGCGCAGGCACCTGGGCGACCAAGAATGTGGCTCAGAGCAGCAACGTCCAGGGCGCGGTGAATACGCTAACCTTCACGATCAAGCCCACTGTCGCCCAGCCTGCCGGAGCGGTCATCAGCATCACGGACCTCAAGGGCACTACCACTCCGTCTGGCACCCTCACCGTTATGGGTCTCCAGAAGGACGTGTTCAAGGCATCAGGCGCAACCACGGTGACCGGCACATGGACGCAGACCACAGGCTCGCTCGTCCTTACTGTCGGTGCTGGCCAGACTCTCAGTTCCGTCACCGATTCTCAGATTCAGATTGTTGTGAACAATCCCACCTCAGCGCAGGGTGCGGCCCAAGTCCCCAAAATCCTCTCCACCGGACCGGCCGCCATCGCGCAGGCAGACATGGTGCCTGACGCCAATCCTCCTGGGTTCTTGCAAGCCACTGTAGCGGCCGGAGTCTGGACGACCGTCGAGGCGGCGCCCGAGGGCTCATCCGTTGTGGGAGCCAACAACCTGCTGACCTTCACGTTCCAACCGCCCAACGGCTTCGCACAGTCGCCTGGTGACATCATCACAATCTCGGGGCTCACCGGGACTCAGACCGCTGACAAAACCGACCTCGCGGTCGGAGGGGCAGGCAGCGGTGTGTTTGGAGGCAAGGGGGCCTGGACCAAGACCTCCGGTACCTTGGTCTTGACCGTTGCTGCTGGTCAAAGCGTCTCGTCAGCTGCGCCCACCGTCATCTCCTTCACTGTCCAGAACCCTGCCCAGGCCCAGACTCCGGTCACGCCAACTCTTTCGGCGTCTGGTGGCTTCCCCGTGGCTCCCAAGGCCGTCACTTCTGGGACAATGCTGGGGGCTGGCACACCCGTCGGGACATGGCTCACCGGCACTCTCGTGTCGGAGTCCAACTTCGTGCCTGGGGGCTCCAACGTCCTCACCTTCACTCTCAAGCCTTCGCTTGCGCAGAAACCCTATGATATGATCACCATTTCGGGCCTGACTGGCTCGCAGACCGTTGACGACACTGCGATTGGCATTGGCGGGACCGCTGCCGCGTGGTTTGGCAAGCCTCCCGCTACCCAAGGTGGGCAGTGGACGCAAAACAAGGGAGAGTGGACTCAAGCCACTGGAACACTGGTGTTGACTGTCGCTGGTGGTCAGACCGTCCCCACGACGGGTGGTGTCGTCACGCTCACGCTCATCAACCCCGAGCTGCCTCGCACCGCTGTGACTCCACTAGTGGTTGCGACTGGCGCGCACCCCATCTCATCGCTGGGCCTGTCTCCCGTCTTGTCTGCGTCGCCGACCTGGCTGACCAAGAATGTCGGTGGTTCCTCTACGATGCAGGGCCAAACCAACACCATCACCTTCACCATCAAGCCCAACACGGAGTTCCCGGCTCCCACTTCCGAGATTCCCGCTGGTAAAATCACCATCTCGGGACTCGTGAACTCCGCGACGGCCGACAACGATGCTCTTGGCGTTGCCGGCACCACCCTGTTCGCGAACAACAATGGTGTGTGGAGGCAGGCCACCGGGACTTTGGTTGTGACCCTCATGAGTGCCCTTCCTGCGACTCAGGATTCGGTGTTCTCCATCGTGCTCACCAACCCCACCACCAGCGGGTCGGGCTTCACGCCGAAACTCTCGTCCTCAGGGCCGGTCGTGATTCCCGAAACCTCTATGGTTGGCATGGTTCTCGTCTCTACCACACCCGCCGCCATCTCTTGGACGACCGTTACTGTCCACGAATCCTCGACGGTGCAGAGCGCGGACAACACTCTCACTTTCACCCTCAAGCCTTCAGCTGATGTCGCGGTCGCCTCTGATCAGGCAATCACAATCTCAGGCTTGATCGGCACGCAGACCGCCAACACCCAGACCCTGGTGATTACCAGCACTGCCTCGCGACTGGGTACTGTAGCCGCGTGGACACAGGCCACCGGCACCGCAGTTCTGTCCCAGGCTCAGATTCTCCCTGCTGCCTCCGACACGGTTGTCTCGTTCGTGCTTCAAAACAGCGCCACAACGCAGGCGTCCCGTACCCCAATGGTCACGGCGACGGGCACCAACCCTGTGAAGCAGATGTCGACGCCGTCAGGTGTGCTCAGTGCCGACACGTCCCCGACCTTCTCCACGCGCGCTGTCGGCGAGCTCAACAGTGTGCAAGGCATGCTCAACAAGATCACCTTCACGATCCAGCCCATGCTGACCTTGGTCGTGGGCGACAAGATCACAATCACGAATCTGCGCGGCACCTTGACCCCGAGCTCTGCTACTCTGCCTGTCGCCGGCGCTCAACAAGGCATTGTCGGCAACACGGGTGCGTGGACCCAGGGTACTGGTGAGCTTGTGCTCACCATTGCAAGCCCCATGCCCTCGAACTCGCCTTCGGTTTTGGAGATCTCTGTGATCAACAGCTGGTCTCCCTCAGGCCTCCAGACCCCGCGGATATCTGCGTCTGGCAAGGTCACGTTGCTTCAAGTCGACATGGCTGCAGCGATCTTGGGAGCTAGCACAGCAAGTGGGAACACGTGGACTGTCAAAACCATCGCTGAGACGTCCGCGGTTGCTGGTGCGGACAACGCCATCACAGTGAGCTTCCAGCCGTCGGTGGAGATGGTCTCGCCCTCCACCATTACCTTCACTGGACTGTTGGGAGCACAGACTGCCGATCAGTCTCTGGTGGTTTCAGGGTCCCAGGCCCATCTCTTCCTGAACACAGGTGCCTGGGTGCGAAACACCGGGACTCTGGTGCTCACGCTCGCTGCCGGACAGAGGGTGGCTGGGACGAGCCCTTCGTCTGTGACGTTCACGCTCACCAACCCAGCCACGAGCCAGCCTCAGTCCTCGGCCACGATTGTTGCAACGGGCACCACCCCTGTACCGTCCACCGCCCTCACAGGGTCGGTCCTGACCGGGTCGGCGGCTTCGGGCAACTCCTTCACGACCAAGTCGGTTGGGGAGAGTTCGACCACGCAGGGAGCCTTCAACACCCTCACCTTCACGATCAGGCCGTCTGTCGCTGAGGTGGCGAACAGCAAGCTCAGCATCAGCGGCCTCAAGGGCACGCAGACGGCCGACACTGCCAACTTGCCGTTGACCGGCACCGGACTCTTTGGGAACGGTGCCGCCTGGACCCAGAACACAGGGACCCTTGTTTTCACTCTGACCGGAACAGTGCCAAACTCGGTGGATACCGTCGTCAGCGTTGTTTTGATCAACTCTGCCACTGCCCAGAGCGCCCAGCTTGCCCAGGCTCAGTTCACAGGAGCCCAGCCCGTGCCTAGCACTCCCATGACTGGCAGTATTTTGGCTGCGGCCAACCCGGCATCAGCGACATGGCTCACCCTCACCGACGCCGAGTCGTCCCCTGTCGCAGGTCGAGGCAACACGCTGACGCTGACCATGCGGCCAAGCTTCCCCCTCCCTGCCGGGACCATGATAACCGTGTGGGGCCTGACGGGGACACAGACGGCGGACTCAGCTGCCCTTGGAGTCGCCGGCGCCGCTGCCGCCAAGTTCACTTCGCGGGGCGTGTGGACCCAGAACACTGGTACGCTCGTGCTGACCGCCGCCGCCGAGATTCCGAGCGCAACGGACACGGTTATCACTGTTGGTGTGACGAATCCTGCGCTCCCCCAGACCGCGGTGACACCCAAGGTCACCACACTGGGACAAATTCCCATCGCGATGACGTCGTTCAGCACTCCTGTGCTCGCGGCAGCCTCGGGCGAGTTTGTGACCAAGGCTGTTGGGCAGTCTTCGACTGTACAAGGCGGATTCAACACCCTAACCTTCACTATCAAGCCCTCCATGAGCGTGAACTCTGGCACCCTGATCAGTATCGCTGGGCTTACTGGGTCTGGAACCCCTGACGTCGCTTCTCTCGCTGTCACCGGCACTGGCTTTACCTCGGGCGTGTGGACGCAGGCCACCGGCACGCTGGTTTTGACTGTCTCGACCGCTCTTGTTAGCACCGCGGACACCGTGTTTAGTATCCAACTCACCAACCCGTTCGCGCAGCAGCCTGCCAGGACTCCTACGATCCAGGCCACAGGCGCCAGCCCTCTGGTGTCATCGCCCATGGTTGGGAGTGTGTTGGCAGCGCCGGATGCCCCTCCTGCCACTAACAGGTGGACCGACGCAGTTGTGGCGGAGGCGAGCAAGGTCCGCGGTGCGGACAACCTTGTGACCTTCACCATCAGGCCGTCGGTGACCCTGACGACTGGCAACAAGGTGACCCTCACCGGCATGACAGGGACGCAGACTCCTGACAACGCCAACCTGGCACTCGGCGGCACGGCTGCAGTCCGGTTCGGCGCCACTGGCATGTGGACGCAGAACACTGGCACGCTGGTGCTGACCGTGGCAAACAGCCAGAGCCTGCTGAGCTCAGGCTTGGCGGTCGTCACTGCGACGCTCGTCAACCCCCTGGCAACCCAAGCCGCGCGCACCATCTCCATCTCGGCGTCGGGCACGGCCCCCATTGCTGCAGTCGCGATGACTGCGGCGGACCCGGTTCTCACGGCCTCAGTCGGTCCTACGGGCCGCTGGAACAGCATCCTGGACGGCCAGAGCACGCGCGTTCGAGGAGCCACCAATGAGCTGACCTTCACCATCCAGCCGAGTCTGGCGCTCCCTGTGGGTAACGGCGTGACCATCGCTGGTCTGTCGGGATCAATGACGCCAGATGTGCCCAGCATGACGCTCACGGGCACTGGTGCCTCAATGTTTGGCAGCTCCGGTGCCTGGACACAGAACACAGGCACTCTCGCCCTCGGGGTCAAGACTGCAATCTCTGAGACCGCGACGACGGTCTTCTCGTTCAAGGTCACCAACCCCGCTGCCGCTCAGAACGGTGTTACGCCGACAATCTCAGCGACCGGCGCTGTCCCCTTGCCGGCCACGCCCATGACCGCAGCCCTGCTCAGTGCCAATTTGGCCCCCACCAACACGTGGACCACCAAGACGGTAGGTGAAGCCTCTCAGGTCCAGGACGCGGACAACACCATCAGCTTCACGCTTCGCCCGACGAACGGCCTCGCGACGGGCGACTTGGTCACAGTGGCCGGGCTGACCGGGTCACAGACGGCAGACAACAAGGCGTTGCCGGTCGGAGGCACCAATGCGGCTTCCTTCGGCTCCACAGGCGCCTGGACTATGGCCGACGGCAAACTGGTCCTCACTGTGCAGTCGCCCATCTCTGCGGACACGGTCTGCAGCGTGGTGCTCAAGAACCCCTCCTCGTCGCAGAATGCTGTGACTCCCACGCTGGCAGTCTCCGGGTCCAACCCCATCGAGGCGACCAGCATGACGGGATCTGTTCTCGGTGCCTCCCAGGCCTCGTGGGTGACAAAGACAGTCACAGAGAGCTCCACGGTTCGCGGTGGCCTCAACACGCTCACCTTCACCTTCAAGCCCAGCTCGACGCTCGGTGCCACCACGGTCACCATCTCCGGTCTGACAGGCACACAGACGCCAGACTCCGCGTCGCTCCCCATTACCTCCGGCCAGCCTCCTCTGTTTGGGACGGCGGCGGCCTGGACGGCAGCCACCGGAACGCTTGTCCTCACTGCAACCGGCCCGATCCCGAGCACTGTCGATCAGGTTGTGACTGCAGTGCTGACCAACCCCGCGGCGCTCCAGGGCGGCGTGACCCCGAAGATTGCAACGGCCCTGATCCCGCAGGTGCCGATGAGCGCCGCCGTTCTCACTGGCGCGACTGCCCCTGTGGCGTCCTGGACCACCAAGCGCGTGTTCCAGTCGTCGGTCATTCAGGGCGGCACCAACACTCTCACCTTCACCATCAAGCCGACCGCGCCGCTGTTTGGCGGCAACCTCATCACCATCGGCGGCCTCACAGGGAGCTTCACTGCCGACACCACCGCGCTGCCTGTGACCGGCACCAACGCGGCCGTGTTCGGGTCCTCCGCCAAGTGGTCCCAGGCCCCTGGTCGCTTGGTCCTGACGGTGGCCTCCGGCCAGACTGTTGGCAACAGTATGGACACCGTGCTGGCGGTTGCGCTCACCAACCCAACGACGCAGCAAACGACCACGCCCGTCCCGACGATCGAGGCTTCTGGCGGCACTCCCATCAAGCTCGAGAACATCGTGACGGACAATGGAGTGGTGCTCCAGGCCAGCCAGGCTCCAACAGTGACGTGGAGCACCAAGACGGACGCCGAGTCCTCGACCAAGCCTGGCCAAGCCAACACGCTCTCTTTCACCTTCCAGCCCACGACGGCGTTGACCAGTGGCACCATCGTGACCGTGTCCGGTCTCGTGGGCTCCACCACGACGGACACCGCATCGCTGGCTGTCACTGGGACAGGCGCTGCCACCTTTGGCAGCACTGCAATTTGGAAGCAGAGCCTCGGGCACCTCGTGCTCGCGGTCGCGACGTCGCAGACTGTCAGCAACTCCGTGGACACGTCAGTGAGCGTCGTGTTGAACAACCCCGCGGCGCCGCAGGCCGCGCAGACACCGACCATCTCGGCAACCGGCGACACCCCGGTGCTGAGCACCCCGATGACGACCCCAATTCTCTCTGCCACGTCCACGTGGACCACCAAGGTCGACTTCGAGTCGAGCAAGATCCAGGGCGATCAGAACACCCTCACTTTCACAATTCGCCCCAGCGCGCAGATGGACGCTGGCGACAAGGTCACGATCTCGGGTCTCACAGGCACCCAGACCGCCGACAGCACAGCGCTGCCGGTGACCGGCACCAACCGTGTTGTGTTTGGCAACCAAGCCGCGTGGACCCAGGCCGCTGGCACTGCTGTGTTTACGGTTGCGGGCGGGCAAACCGTGAGCAGCAGCACCGACACCGTCTTCGCGATCACCGTCGTGAACAGCGCCACGTCACGGCCTGCCGTCGTGCCCACCCTCACGGCGTCCGGCAGTGTCATCATTGCTGCCAACCTGGGCCTCATGTCCACGGCCATCCTCAGCGCCAGCGAGGCGCCCGTGTGGAGCATGAAGACGGTCTCGGAGACCTCGCAGACTCGCGGTGGGTTCAACACCATCTCGTTCACAGTCAAGCCCAGCGCCACCATCGGTGCTGGTTCGACCCTGACAATCTCTGGCATGGTCAACTCCGGCACTGTGAACACAGCAGCGCTGCCGGTCGGAGGCACCGACCGCGCTCGCTTCTCGTCCACCGGTGCTTGGACGCAGAACACGGGAACGCTCGTGCTCACTGTGGCGGGCGGCGACAGCGTCAGCAAGGATGTCAACACGGTGTTCAGCATCGTGCTGCTCAACGGCATCACGCAGCAGGCGGCGGTGACCCCCACAATCCAGGCGTCGGGTGTGATGAACATCGCCGCGACGCCCATGTCCTCAGGCATCTTGAGCTACTCCGCAGCTCCAAGTGCGCAATGGGTGACCAGGACTGACAGCGAGAGCGCCAGCGTTGCTGGAGGCTTCAACACAATCACGTTCGCCATCAAGCCCGACACGGCGCTTGTTGCGGGTGACACTGTCACTGTGACCGGTATGACTGGTTCCCAAACTGGGGACTCGCCCAGCCTGGCGCTGACCAACACGGGCGCGGCGGTTTTCGGAAACACTGGCGCGTGGACGCAAGCCACGGGCACTCTGTTGCTCACCGTCGCGGCGAGCCAGACTGTGCCTGTCACTGCCGACACCACCTTTGCTGTTGTGCTCACAAACAAGGGTGTGGCTCAGACCGCCGTGACCCCGACGCTGTCTGCGGGTGGCACCAGCCCGATTGCGCCTGTGGCAATGTCGACTGCGATCTTGTCGTCGTCTGGCGCGGCCACGGAGACGTGGTTGACCGTCGCCAACGGCGAGAACTCCCAGGTGGCCGGCGCCTTCAACACCATCACTTTCACCATCAAGCCGAGCAAGGTCTTGCCTGTTGGCGACAAGATCACCATCTCCAGGCTGACAGGCTCTCAGACTCCCGACTCCACCAACCTGGCTGTGGGCGGGACCAGCTCGGCCATCTTCGGCCAAACCGGTGGGTGGACGCAGAACACTGGCACCCTGGTGCTTTCCGTCGTCTCCTCTGCTGTCTCCAACACGGCGGACACGGCCTTCTTCATCAAGCTGACCAACCCTGCCTCGGCCCAAGCTGCAGTCACCCCGGTGGCCACTGCCACAGGCGCCAACCCTGTCCGGGAAGCGGCCTTCAACACCGCGATCCTGTCCTCGAGCGCGGCGCCCACAGCCACGTGGACGCTCAAGACTGTGTCGGAGTCCACCGGTGTGCAGAATGTTGACAACACCCTCTCCTTCACCATCCAGCCTTCTGCGACCCTCGTGGCGGGTGACAGCGTCACCATCACAGGCCTGACTGGGACGCAGACGGCAGACAACACTGCGCTTGCTCTTGCCGGTACCAACGCCAACCTCTTTGGCAGCGCTGGCAAGTGGACGCAGAACACTGGCACCCTGTCGTTGGCCGTGACTGCCACTGTGCCTAACAGCTCCCCGACCACGTTTTCTTTTGTGGTCAGGAACAAGGCCACGCCTCAAACTGCCGTGACCCCACAGCTGTCGGCCACAGGGACCAACCCCATCCGCGCTGCGCCCATGAGTGCCGCCATCCTGTCGTCCGCTCTGGGCGCCTGGATCAACAAGATGGACCAAGAGTCCTCCACCATCAAGGGCGGGTTCAACACCATCACCGTCACCATGCGCCCGGGCGCTGTCCTTGCCGTCGGCACCATTGTCACTGTTGCAGGACTCACCGGCACCCAGACCTCTGACAACGCGGCGCTCCCGATCACCAACACCGGTGCGGCCACGTTCGGCTCCACGGGTGCTTGGGTCCAAGCCTCCGGTACCCTGACCTTGACCGCCAAGCTCGCCATTCCCAGCGACGCGGACACTCAGATCAGCTTTCAGCTCACCAATTCGGAAAGCGGTCAGACTGCCGTGGTGCCAACGCTGGCCTGCAGCGGCACTTTGCCGATCGCTGCTGCCCCAATGTCCACGGCCATCCTCGGCGCTGCAGACACGTCCACGGCTTCCTGGATCACCCGCATCGACTCTGAGGCTAGCACGGCTGCTAACCAGGCCAACAAGATCACCTTCACCATTCGGCCCTCGAGCGCCCTGGTCGCGGGCGACTTCGTGCAGGTTTCTGGCCTCACTGGTACACAAACCGCAGACAACACCGCCCTCGCCGTCACCGACAGCGGGCTCTTCGGAGGCAGTGGCAAGTGGGTTCAGGCAACCGGAACCCTGACGCTCACTGTCGCCGCCGGTCGCACCGTGGCTGCCGGCGACAACGTGTTCTCGGTGGACCTCGTCAACCCCGGCAAGGTCCAGGCTCCCGTCACTCCCTTCCTGCAGGCCATGGGCACCATGCCGATCCTGCGTGCGCCGATGACCACTCCCATCCTCTCGGGCGCGTCGTCGTGGGTGACCAACACAGTCGGCGAGACCACCACCATCCAAGGTCAGCCCAACGCCATCACTTTCACCCTTCGACCCTCCGCCGCGGTCACTGCTGGCGGCAGCGTCATGATTGTCGGCCTGACCGGCACCCAGACCGTGGACAATCCAGCACTCCCAGTCACCGGCAACGGTGCGTCCGTGTTTGCTGGCAAGGGCGTGTGGACCAAGGCGAGCGGTACTCTGCTCCTGACTGTTAGCGCCACCATGCCCTCGACCTCTGACACCGTGGTGTCTGTGTCTCTGCTCAACCCTGCCATGGCACAGCCGGCCGTCACGCCAACCGTGTCGGTGAGCGGCACGATCAACATTCCAGCTGTGCCGGCGAGCGGCGCTGTCCTGGCCGCGGCGACGCCCATGTCTTGGACCACCAGGGTCGTCGCTGAGGGTTCCACTGTGCAGGGCAGCAACAACCTGCTCACGTTCACCCTCAAGCCCAGCGCTGGACTGCCGCAGGGCGACAAGGTGAGCATCTCCGGCCTGACGGGCTCGCTCACCCCCGACAACGCCGCGCTCCCCGTCTCCGGCTCCTCTGCTGCGTCCTTCGGCTCCACCGCCGCCTGGACCCAAGCAACGGGACTCTTGGTCCTCACCGTGGCCACGGCCATGCCCGCCAGCTCGGACACCGTCGTCTCAATCTCGCTGGTCAACCCAGTGACTGCCTCCGGCGGCTCACTCCCGAGGGTTGCGGCCACAGGTGTCGCTGACATCGCGGCCACTCCGCTCTCCGCGTCTGTTCTCGCTGCAACCACGGCGCCTTCGAATACCTGGATCACGCGTACAGATGCTGAGAGCTCCACCCTGCAGGGCGGCTACAACACCCTGTCGTTCCAGATCCAGCCGAGTGCTCCTCTGGCCGTTGGTGACGTCCTCACCATTTCTGGTCTCCTGGGTACACAGACACCCGACAACGCAGCTCTGCCAGTGACCTCACCCTTCGGCACCTCCGGCGTCTGGAAACAGTCGACCGGCACGATCATGGTCACCCTGACGGCCCCCGTCGGCTCGTCGGTGACCATGACCTTCGTTGTGATCAACCGTGAGACTGCCTCGTCGACTGTCACGCCGTCCATCGGAGTGACGGGCTCCAACCCCATCGCCCTGATCGGGATGACTCTGCCTATTTTGGCGGCCGGCACTGCACCCAGCGGGCGCTGGACCTCCGTTGCCATCGGCGAGTCCTCGACCATCCAGGGAGCGTCGAACACCCTGACGCTAACTATTTCGCCATCGGTGCCGCAGACTGCCGGCGACATCATCTTGGTCACTGGACTCACTGGGACGCAGACCGCGGACACGCCCGCGCTTGTCACGAGCTCTGCCCTCTTCGGAAAGACTGGCGGGTGGATTCAGACCTCCGGCACTCTCTCGCTCACCATTGCCTCGGGACAGTCTGTGAGCGCCAACGCGACCGAGGTGGTCTCCTTTGTGCTTACCAACCCTGCTGCGTCGCAGCCCGCTGTGTCTGCCAGTGTGACCGCCACCGGCTCCAACCCCATCGGCACGCTCCGCGTTCCAGGCGCCCCTGTGCTCGGTGCTGCCACGGTCACCACGGGCCGGTGGACCGTCAACACTGTGGCGGAGTCGTCGACTGTGCAGTCTGCCGTCAACACGCTCACCTTCACCCTCCAGCCTAACGCCAACATTGACGTTGGTGCCCACATCCAGATCACCGGAATGACTGGCACTCTGACAGCCAGCTCCTCGGCGCTGTCCGTCTCCGGCAACGGCGCAGCAGCACTCGGCGGCAAGGGCGTCTGGGTCCAGAGCACGGGCACGCTCACCTTCACCCTCAGCGCAGCCGTGCCCTCCACGTCACCCATTGTCTTCTCTGTGGTCTTGACCAACCCGACCGCATCGCAGACCGCGCCCAGCGTGCGCGTGTCCGCAACCGGTTCCACGCCCATCCCCTCGGCGCCGTCGACTGGCTCAGTGCTGACAGGCTCCACTGCCATCTGGAGCACAAAGTCTAACTCCGAGAGCTCGTCTATCCAGGGCGGCGAGAACGTGTTGACGTTCACCTTCCGCCCCAACGCCGCTCTGACACCCGGCACCCAGGTGACCATCTCGGGACTGACTGGGACGCAGACGGCGTCAACCAACAGCATCGCCCTGGGAGGCACCAGCCCGGCCATCTTTGGCAACACAGGCGCCTGGACGCAGGCCACCGGCTCCCTGGTTCTGACCGTCGCCGCGGCGCAGGCTGCCCCGTCGACCAGCGACACCTCGGTCACCATCACCGTCATCAACAGCATCTCAGCGCAGACCCCTGTGACCCCCACCATCGTCGCCACCGGGCCTCAGGCCATCTTCAAGGCCGACATGACCACACCAGTCCTCGGCGCTTCGTCGGCCGGCCCCAACCCGTGCTCCTCCCATCCGTGCTACCCGGGCGTGACTTGCACCAAGAAAACCGTGACCGAGTACACCTGCGGGACCTGCCCGTCTGGCCTCTTTGGAGACGGTCGTGGCTCCGCTGGGTGCACCGACCCGTGCAAGACCAACTCCAACACCTGCTACCCTGGCCTCCCCTGCACAGGCACGGGCGTGAGCTCCTGGGTGTGCGGTGCGTGCGTGCCGCCGCTGTTCGGCGACGGCCGCGGACCCAACGGGTGCGCCGACCCTTGCGCATCCAGCCCTTGCTACAAGGGCGTCACCTGCACAGGCACCGGCGCGACGACTCGCACTTGCGGCGACTGCCCGCCCAACACGTATGGCGACGGCGTCAAGTGCCAGCCACTCATCTCCATGGTCATGGCCCGCACCATCGAGTCGTTCGGAACTGTGGCGCAGCAAGACTTCAAGACGACCTGCCTCGAGATTCTCACCAACTCGGGCATCGCCGGGCTCACTGTGGCCAACATCAATATCACGTCCATCGCGGCCGGCTCCATCGTGGTGAAGTGGGTGGTGGTCGACAACCCGAACGCTGAGACCGCGCTGACCAACACCGCCGCCACTATCTTCACAACCAAGGCAGCCACTACCTCTCTGCGCGACATGGGCGTCACCTCTGTCGGCATCCCCGGCAGCAACGGCCAGATCACCACGCTGCAGATCTCTTGCGGCACCGTCAACTGCTTCAACCAGGCCTACGACAAGCCCTTGATGCGCTCCGTCCGCCGACCCTCTCGCTGGCACCCGTCTCAGCCGCCCACGTCGGCGGCGTCAGCGCCGGTCTCGCTCCGGTCGTCTCCCCGCCGCAGGCTCCTGCAGGACATCACCAGCCCCAACCCGACGCAGGTGACCATCAACTTCATCATCAACAAGGCAGCCGGCGCCACCCAAGCTGCGCGCGCCACGGCCCGTCTCACCTCCCTGGTCACCTCTGGGTCCTCCGCGCTCCAGTCCATCGGCGTCATCCTCGCCGCGTACGGCGGCAGCATCCCGAGTGTCCCCTCCAATCTGCCCGCTGGCTCGTTTGTGCCGTCGGCCACCACTACGACCGGGACCTTCACCCCGCCCGGGCCTGGCCTGTACAAGTTCTTGGTCCACTACCAGGACAAGTGCGGCTGGGTGCAGGGCAAGTACGTGGTCGACGCGTCGTGCTCTAGGGTCATCGACGGAGCAATCAAGTCGCACACAGTCGACGTGGAGCTCGGCCAGAACGTGACGCTGCCCAACCCAGTCCCGGCTGCGTACGCCAACGTGTCGCTGGTGTACAAGTGGTGCTACATCAGCGGGCCCTCGGGCTGCAACATCACAAACGTCGACTCCACCGAGGCCGTTTTCACTGCCGGGACCGGTCTGATGGGGACCGCGATCGTGTCGCTGTCGGTGACCGACGGGTGCGAGGTGCGGACGGTCAACTACACAGTCAACGTCAAGTGCCCGTGCTCTGCCACCACCACGGCCGGCTGGGTGGCCACCGTTCGCCCGACTGGCCAGCTCAGCACCGGCTACACGCAGCTCCAAGCAGGCATCGCGACCACGCTGTCGGGGGCGTTCACACCCGGGTGGGACTGGACGCTCACGACTCTGCCGTACGCCACCACGGGGCCCACGCAGCCTGTGTTCACGCCCGACGTCCAAACCGCCATGGGCAGCTTTGAGGTTGAGGCGACGGTGAGCGGCAACGTGAAGACCTGGAAGTGGTGGTCGGTGCGCCCGACGCAGGCCACTGCCACCGTCTTCGCTGCGGAGCCCTTCACGACCAACAACACCAACAACAAGCTGTACGGCTACACCTACCCGCGCATGGGCTTTGCTGCGCCGAGCACCTCCTCGTACACCAACGCCTCAGGCTGGGAGACGCTGAGTGTGCGGACCTTCAACGAGTCGACCACGACCACCACCGTCACCGACCGGGTGCTGTGGTGCTGGGTGCAGCTCGTCAACTTCAACACCGCCACGCCCACCTTCCACGTCAGCAACGTGGCCATGTGTTCGGGCCGGTACAACGTGGAGGCTCGCCTCGCGACCACCTGTCCGCAAGTCACCGACGTCGTCCCAGTTGACGTCTTGTGCACCCCGTACGTCCCGGTCGCCGCCATGTGCAACACCAACCCGACCACCGCCAACAAGACCACCGGCACCTTCGAGACCGTGATGGCGCAGGCCTGGCCCGTCGGCCCTGCCAACAACTTCACCGACTTCTCGCCCCTGTACTCGTGGAAGTTCATCACTGTGCCGGCCATCCCCTACCCGTGGGGCGCCGTCGAGCGTCCAGGCTTCGCGCCGGACACCACCAACCTGCCTTACCTCTTCCAGGCGGGCAACCTCGGCTCCGTGAACACGAGCAAGTCGGCCGTGTACTTCACTCCGGACTGGAGCGGCCTCTGGCAGGTCGAGGTGGTGGCGCACACCCAGTGCTGGATCACCAAAGCCGTGGCCAACTTCCAGCAGACCTGCTACTACCAGCTCGCCAATCCCGCCGCGGTCATGACGTACACTGACACGACGACCCACGCGGTGGTGAGCACGCTGGACTTCAAGTACCACTCGTCGCAGCCGACCTACCCCAACGTGACCGTGGTCATGACGCTCAAGGACCAGGGGACGATGGACCCCAACCGCGACCTCTTCAAGTGGGCCTTCTGGCTCGAGACCGGCACGAGCATTGTGTACACCTTCACGGCCCAGTTCAACACCGAGCGGCAGCAGGCGTCGTTTGTGCCGTACTTCAACGACATCATGTGCCTTCCCGGCGTGACCACCAACCGGCCGCCCGTGTGCACCAGCGGCATCGGTGTCGCGCTGACGTCGCGTGAGGGGACCTACACTGTCCGCGGCTCCGTCACGGACGGGTGCCAGGCTCGCAACTCCACCGTGGGCACCTTCAACCTGGCCTGCTCCGCCGCCATCACGGCGTCCATCAACGGCACGGACACCATCAGCGTGGCGCAAATCCACGTGTGCGACGCCGACGGTGTGATGCCGTGCGTGACCAAGCACGAGTCCGTCACGCTCGCCGGGACATCCAACAGCGCGACGGTGCTGTGGTCCCACTGGGTGGTCTCCAACAGCTCCGACCCCAACTCTGTCCTGTCGGCCCGGCCCACCGCTTACTCGTCGACCATCGCCAACTTCGGGTACGCACTGCCCGGCGACGAGGCCGCCATGTACGTGTACCTGCTCGTGTCCGACGGCTGCCGCGTGGCCGTCAAGGGCGTGCGGATCCAAGGCACGTGCAAGGTCACGGCGGAGACGGCGCTGTGGGCCAAGATCAACAACGGCGCCAAGAGCGCAGTGAACTGGGACACCTCGGACAAGACCTTCCCGCAGATGCTGCTCGACGGCGGCACGATGGTCCGGAACTCGGACATCGCCGGGGCCACCACTGTCCCGAGCCGCGCGCCGTACTTCTCCGGGTCCTGGCAGCAGGTTCTCCAGCCGACGCCGGGCGTCGCAGTGTACTGCACCGCCGCCGCCTTTGTGTACGGGACAACCATCATGCTGTCTCTCGACGGCATGTACGACAACGGAACCGACGCCTGCGCGACGAGCCGGTTCCGACTGGGCGCCGGGTACTACCAGGGCATCATCACCTTCGACGAGACCCCGCGCCCGACCGGGACGTCGCCCCAGCTGCTTTCCGTCGTGTTCGAGTCCACCCCGACCGGCGTGCGCCTTGAGCGCTTCGGCGAGTGGCGGTGGGCGGTCACCGGCACCCTCGACGTCACCCTCGGCCCGGCGTCCACGGGGTACTTGACGGCCGAGTCGCGGACAGAGTTCTCCATGTGCCAGTCCTTCCTGCCCAACCAAGGGCCCCCGAGCAACGTGCCTGAGCTCCTCAACGCCAACTCGCCCCCGTCCGCCTGCGGCCTGCGCGTCGGTGCCAACACTGACCCGCGAATCTTCTTCGGGTCCTGGACGGCGACGGACGTGACGGTCACGAGCAGCCTCACCGGGTGCACCCTGGTGTTCACCTTCTTCTACAACACCTTCACCCTCCACGTCATCGGCTGCGCCGACGGCACGGCTGCCCAGAGCGCGCGTGGCATGTACGCTGGTCGCCTGACAGGTGCCGGCTGCACCGACTCGGGCTCCCCGTTGATGACGACGTGCACGCGCGTCCTGACGTACACGTCCGGGCCGACCAACACCTTCTTCAACCCGCCCAGGACCACGTCCACGCAGCCCTTCATGCACGCGTTCCAGCTTCTGCAGATCACCTTTGCCAAGATGGGCACCGCTGTGCCGTCTGACGGCTTCCAGGCGTCCTTCCTCCTGCGCCAGCCCAACTTCTCTGCCGGCGCGCACGTGACGTACTTCGCCACCACGGGCCTGGTGACGTCGTTCGAGAAGGTCAACTTCAAGTGGACCCCCGCGGACTTCTTCGGTCTGCCCTGGGCCAACCAGAACGAGCGGCCGGCGTACTCGCCTCGCTCCGACCTGCAGCTCATGCCCTTCACCGGCCGCTCCGTGCAGTCTGGCACGACGTACTGCCGCGCCAACTGGCTCTTCTACGGCGCGGCCTTCTACCGCTTGTCCAACTGCTCGACCAACGCGGCCATACAGCAGTCGTCCACCGGCACGTACGAGATCCCGACGATGGTGGGCACCACGGCCAACGACGGGTTCCCTCGCAAGGTCGCTCTGACGCACATGCCGAGGTCCACCGGCGACACGCAGCTGATGCAGTACATGACCTACGAGTCCAACTGCAACACCGTGCGCTTCCGCCTCACCGATCGCGTTGTGGCGCCGACCGGCAACACCGTCCCGACCTACCCGACGTCTTCCGCCTCTGCCGAGCAAACGGTCGAGGCTACTCGGTACCTGGGCATGGTTAAGTTTGCCTCGTGGAGCTGGGTGCAGCTCAGCACGGTCACCTTCTACGTCGCGCCCGCGACAGGCACGGCGCGCACTGTGACCGGGTCGTGCATGGTGGTGGAGACGTCCGGGGTGCCGAGCGCCCGAGGCTCGTCGACGGTATCGTACTACGTTACTGCCAAGGACGGCGCCGCTTGCAGCAACCCGGTCACGGCTGCCGTGTCGTACGAGTTCAAGTGCCCGGCTCTGATCTCCACAACGGCCATCACCTCCACCATTGGCACGACGGTGGGCACCACCAACTCGCCCTTCGACTACACAGCGCTGGCGTTCCAGACGGTCAACATGGAGGCCAAGTTCACCACTGCTGGCGTCGCGTACACGTGGACAATGGTGGACAGCCCCGAAGGCTCGATGTGGGCCCGCACGGTGAGCCCTCCGCCGACGCAGACCAACGTGACGCTGGTGAACACGGTGTCCACCGGCACCTCCACGCTCACGACTTGGATGAGCAACGACAAGGTCCTCGCGCTGACAGGCACCCCGCCTTACCGTCCGTACTGGCAGCCCACTGTGTCAGTGTTGCGCACCACCGCGTACTCCCGGAGCACCAAGGTGTTCACGAGCACCGACAACACCACCGTCTTGACCTCCACGCTTGGGTCCACCGAGTACCACAGCTGCTTCACGCCGGACAAGGCCGGCACGTACAAGGTGAGCGTCTGCGGCACCGCAGGCTGCGGCCCAGCCATCTGCCTCACGCAGACGTACGTCGCGACGTGCGGCACGGTGTCGGGCACCATCAGCGTGGTGCCGATGTCGCCCCAGGACTACACCACCCCGCTGCAATGGGGCCGGCAGACGCTCAAGGCCAACGTGAACGCGCCCGCGCCGCACACCACGCTGACGTACACCTGGACCGTGCTGTACAACAACACCGCGATTGGCATTTCCAACGGGCACGGCACGCAGGTCTCCTTCGTGCCCTTCGGCGCCGGCTCCTACATCGTCAAGCTGACCATCAACGATGGCTGCAAGGACACGGAGCTGACTCCGTACACGCTCAACGTCGAGTGCCTGTGCACAGCGTCGTCGCCGTCCACGAGCAGCTGCGCGACCTCCTTCCCGGCGCGCGCCGTGCCGGACCAGGTCGTGCCGGCCTACGCCAACCCCTTCACCGCCAACTCCTTCTCCACCGTCACCATCAGCCGCAGGCCCTCAGCGCTCCCGAACTGCCTCGGGATCCCCGCGACGATCACCTACCTCGGCCGTGACTGCCCCACCCCTCCGGTGAATCGCTTCCCTGCGACGACGCCCCCTCCGGTGGTGGTGGCCAAGACCTGCGCCCCGCACGCCGTGACGTACTGGTCGCTGGTTGAGAAGCCGTGCAAGTCCAACCTGGTGCTCAACAAGAACGTCACCTACATCAAGGACATCCCTGCCAACGAGTGGGGCGGGGTCGCCAACGAGACCTCGCTCTTTGTCCCCGACGTCGCTGGCCGCTACGTGCTGGTGCTCGTTATGTCCAACGGCTGCTGGATGGACACGTCGCGCAAGGTGACAGTCATCGCCAAGTGCCAGAACACCCTCAGCATCCAGGCCAGCGACATCACCCAGACCTTCGGCTGCGGCCAGAACTTCTCAGTCCTCCTCGACGCCCGGGTCACCTCCACGCGGCAGTCCGCGTCGGCACTGACT
>QUTJ01031836.1:0-26919 GCA_003573635.1 Goniomonas avonlea | reverse complement strand
CCAGACACCAGCGCAGACTGCAGAGACGCCGACTCTCCCTGTCCCGCAGATTCCTCCAATGCTCGAACTAGCTCCTCCTCCCGAGCAAGTGCTCCCTCCTGARCCTGCGAAAGCTCCTGCTCCAGCTCCCTGCACCGCTCTCGCACCTTGCTCAGCTTCGCCTCTCCGCTCAGTTGAACCTCGGCCAGTGTCTGCAGACCCCGACGCTCCATCTGCTCAAGCTCGGCTGCCAGAGCACGTTTTCCGTCCTCCAAACGAAGAATCTCGGCCGATAGCTCACTGCTGCGCGGCCGCTTCCGAGCCGTATCCAGTGGAACCTGTTCTAGTGGCGGTTGCTCACGTTTAGTTCCTCCAGTTGGGGTCGTCGCGAGCTCAAGAAGTGCTCGTGCACGGACGAGTTCTTCTTCCAACCACTCAGTCTCGGCTTCAAGTTTTTGTATCGTTCTATTGCTCTGTTCTCGCAGCGTCTCTAGTTCCTCTTCGCGAGCTGAAACAGCACCCCGCAGAGACGATATCTCCACGGCCAATGCTGCTCGCTCCTTCGATATTTCAGCAGTCAGTGCTGCTCGCTCCTTTTGGCCCGCCAACAGCGCTGTATGTAACTCTGGGGAGTCGTTGCTCTCCAAGGCACGCGCCAGCTCCTCCTCGCGCGCTAGTGCGTTTGTCTGTGCCTGCGAAAGTGCTTGCTCCAGTGTCTGTGACCTCTGGTGGAGCTCGCCTACACTTGTTTCCAGCTGTGCCTGCTTCTGCTCGAAGGTGCGAGTCACGTGCTTGAGTGCTTCATCCTGAGCCCTCTTGGCAGCCTGTGCCGCAGCCAGATCGGCCTCAAGAGCGGTACAGCGAGTGCACGGTGCGTCTGCTCCTCCCGCTGACGGCGCATTCTGTTCCAGCTTTTGGCCCGCGAGCGATTGTCTCGCGGCGGCTAGCTCAGCTTCGCGCAGTTCCAGCTGGTGCATCGCAGTCTGCAACGCTTGTCGAGCCTCTTCGCGCGCAACGTTCCACTCCGCTCGTTGAGTTTGCTCAGCGTCTCGGAGAGTTAAGACCTCGTCTTCTAGCGAGAGCACGGAATTTCGAAGGTTTGTGACAGTGTCCTGCAGCAGTGAGCGGTCTCTCTGCGCAGATTGTAGCGCAACTTGGATTGCGGCTGTGTCTTGGGACAGCGAAGCCTCTTCGAGAGACTCGACTAGCTCTGCTTCGCGCGCGAGTGCTCCTTGTTGGGCCTGCTGCAGCTCTTTCTCCAGCTGTGAAGAGCGATCACGAAGCCGGCGAGCGGTGGCCTCAGCAACAGAGCACTGCTGTTGGAGGTGAGACACCTCGGTAGCGAGAGCGCTGCTGCGCCGCTGCTCCTGCATTAAGGCTGCAGCGGGCGAGTCGGGCCCTAGTTCTCCCGCAGTCGGCAGCTGATTCTGGAGGCGATGGTTCTGTTCAAGCATCTGGTTCGCCCGCAAAGTCTCCTCAGAAAGAAGGCGCTCCAGCGTCTCGATGCGGGCTACAAGACCATCGTTCATTTCTCGTTTCAGGCAAAGCTCATCCTCGTGGGAGCAAACAACAGCCCTGATGGTGCTGAGCTCGGCGAGCAATCGAGCACGCTCCTTGTGAGCAGACTGCATCGCGATCATGAGCTCAGAAGACTGACTCGACGCAGTGGTACACTCCTCGAGCGCCCGCACAAGTTCTTCCTCCCGGGCAAGGGCTGTGTCCTGGGCTTGGATCCGTTCTTTCTCACTTACTTTGCAGCTCTTGCGAGCTTCAGCGACCATAACCTCAAGAGAAGCCACTCGCTGCTCGGCCTGTCGCTGCATCTCAGCGAGTGACGCCTCACAGGACTGGAGCTGGCGCTGCAGCTGTTGATTCTCATCTCCAGTAAGTCGAAGCGTGGCCTGGAGCCGGATCACATCAGAGGCGAGTTGGGCCGAGCGTTGCCGCTCTCGGTTTAGCAGCTCAGAGGGGGGACGCTCGTCGGGAGTGTGGCTCTCGTCAACACTACCGCGGCGCTGCGGCACCATTGTTGCCTCGGACAGCCGGAAGGCGCTGACTTCCAGCTGCGCCTTCGAAAGCTCGATCTGGTGGTCCTTGGCATCCAGGCGCGCCTGCATCTGCCGAGCGCTCACCTCTGCCTGCTTGCTGAGGCGCGACATCGAGACCACGAGCTCCCCGAACGCCAGCTGCTCCTGACGGGCAGCTTCGAACTCCTCCTCGCGCATCGCGACGCTGGAGGTGAGGGAAACCACTTCGGCCGCGAGCGAGAGGCGCTCCCTCTGGGCAGACTGGAGCGCTTGCAGAAGGACGGGCGATTGTCCCGCGGCAGAGTCTGTCAAGGCTTGCGCCAGCTCCTCCTCACGGGCCAAAGACTCCTCGCGACTCCGGTCGAGCTCCTGCTGCAGTTGCAGCGACCGCGCACGGGAGCTGTCGGCGGTGGCCTTGGATTGGGCAAGTTGAACCCGCAAGCGTTCGTTGGCAAGTACCTGCAGTTTGCACTCAGCCTGCGACAGCTCCAGCTGCTCGCGCAGCTCGGTGATCTCCTCAGCATTGTTGGAAGCGTATGGCTTCCCACCCCTTGGTGACGATTCCCGCTGGATGCTCAGCGAGCGTTGCTTCACTTCGTCACGGAGCCGCTCTAACTCAGACTGCATCTCGGCGGCTGTGGCCTCCGCAGCCGCCGTCGTGGCCCGGGCATCCTCAAGCGCAGCGGCCTGGGTTTGAGCGACGGAGGAAAACTTCGCTATTTGAGACTGAAGGTTGAGGACATGAGCCCGCGCCTCGGTCTCCTTGACCGCTTGCAGCTCAAGTTCCTCTCGCACGGCCCCCAGTTCCTCCTCTCGCCACGACAGCATCTCTGTGAGCGACACCACTTGCTGCTGCAGCTCAACTCGCTGTTGCTGTTCCGACTGCAGCATCTGATTAAGCGCATCATCGGCTCTGCCGCTACTCAGCGCCGCGTCTCGCTCCTCCTCCCGACTGGCAATCTCGGCAAACGCAGTTGCAAGCTGTCTCTTCTGTTGCAGACTGCCTGCGAGGGCGGCGTTCGCTGTGGCTTGGAGACTGATTCCAAACTTCAGCAGCTCCTGCTGCGTCACCGCGAGACTTGCGTCTTTGGTTGCCGCCGCTATCGGTTCGGGGGCCCACGTTCTGGGCGACTGCGTCTCGTCCTCAGGCTTCATTCGTTTTCGAGGCTCTTCCTGGACATTGGCTAACTGGACCAGAAGGCGTCGCCGCGAATCAGCAAGTTTGCTGAGCTCCTCACGGTTGGTCTCTAGCTCCTCCTCTCGGGCAGCCACCACACTCCGCAAGACAGCCACCTCCGCCTGCAGCTTGGTTCGTTCACTGAGCGACACCTGGGCGGCTTCTAGCAGCGATCCCGTTTGCCCTTGAGCGGCATCGGAGAGGGCCTGGCCCAATTCTTCCTCTCTCGCCAATGCTGCGGCCTGGAGCTGCTCCAGCTCGGCCTCCAATTCGTTGCACCTGGCACGAGAGGTGTCAAGCGCGGCCGAGCGCTCTTGCAACTCTCGCTGACACTGATTCGTCGCAGCTCGCAGAGTGTCCACCTGCTGTTTCAAAGAATCAACCACGCTCTGTGAGTTCGCTTGTGCGTCCGGGACTGCGGGAACTAGTTCCTGCTTCGGTGAAAGCGGGCTGCGCGGTCCGCTAGCCTGCTGTCCCCCGTTGTCCAGGCGGGGAGACCTCAGAGTGATGGCCTGCGTTGCCTGCTTCAGCTCCTCGCGAAGGGTCATCATCTCTTCCTCCCGTGACAGCAGCATGCTGTGAAGCCGCGCAACCTCCCTTTGAGAGGAGTCCGCGCCTTCGACCTGCATCGACGAGACCACCTCCTGAATCTTCTTCGCAGCGTTCTGCTGCGCCGCATTCCGTTCGGCGAAGAACTCCTCCTCCTGGGCGAGCGCTGCCACTGTCGCGCGCTCCACTTCCTCGCGCAGCTTGTCCCGTTCCAGTCGCGCTTCAAGGAGCGCATTCTGAAGCAGGGCGGTGTCTTCGAGGTGCGCTCGCGATTGGCGCTCCACATGCTGCTCCAGCCTGCTGAAATCGTCTTGCAGCGCCAAGTGCTCAGCGCGCTCCGCAGTGACTGAGCGTTCAAGGTCGGAACTTACGGCAGCGTGCTGCGCTTCCAAGTCTTCGACGCGCGGACTAGGAGCAGTCTCAGGAATCGCGACGGCCAATTCCTTTCCAATGGCCTGCCTCTCGCGGAGGGTCTCCATCTCTTCCTCGCGCAACATCAGAGCGCTGCGGTACTCCGCCAGTTCCGCTTCCTTCTGAGCGACTGTCCCTTCCAGGCGGCGAGTGACATCAGCCCAGGTCGCGCTTGTACTGAGAGCCCCTACGTCGGAACCGCGAAGTCGCTGCTGAGCGTCGTGCTCGGCTTGGCGTGCTGAGGCAAGGTCTTCCTCCAACGCCAGTACAACGCCGCGCAACGAGACGACCTCTCGCTGCAACTGCGACTGCTCAGCGGACGACAGTGCTGTCTTGAGAGCCAGTTGAGGAGCCACAGGATTCGCAGAGCCGAGATCCTGTCGACTCGCCTGGAGCTCTTTGAGGGCGGCAGTTGTCACATCGAGCAGCTGCTGAACTTCTTCCATCTGCTGCTCCTTGATCCGAGCGTCAACAACAGCGCGGTCCAACTGCTGTACAATTGCCGCGTTTGCTGCCAGAGCCTGGGAGATGTCCGCTTGGCACTTGGCAACAGTGCACTGGTGGTCATCGCGCATCGCGGCTCTGGACGCCTCGACCTCCTCTTCGCGGGCGGCAACAGTGCTGCGGAGGGAGGCCACCTCCGCCTGCAGTTGTCTCACCTCTCGCTGTGAAGACGCCAACGAATCCGAGAGCGCCGACGACTCGCCAGACGACTCCTTATGCTCAGCAAGAGCCTGTACGAGCTCCTCCTCACGGCCCAAGGCGCGTTCTCGGGAGCTGTCGAGTTCCAACTCCAGGTCCTTACAGCGGCGCCGAAGGGCTGTGCCAGCCTCCTTGAGCTCCTGAACCTGCTGTTCCAACTGCGCTCGCGTGTGCGCTTGCAGGTTAGACGCCTCGGCTAACACTCTCAACTGCGCTTCGACCTTCGCACGACGCTCTTGCTCCTCAACAAGAGCGTTCTCAACCGCAGCACTGCGATCCGAGGCAGGTCGAGCCGGCACTCGAGCTTCCTCCTCGTCTTGTAACCCTATCCGCCTCCTCTGTTCCTGGGCTTCGAGCCGCGCCACAGTAGCTTTGAGCTGGGCTATTGTCGCGCGGTCGTCCTCGCGGGCGCGTTCGAGCCATCTCACAGTGCTGCTGCCCGCCTCTTGCTCAGACCGCGACGTGAGCAGGTCCTCTTCTCGAGCAGCGACCGTTGCGCGTAACGATTGCACCTCGTCCTGGAGCTCAGCCTGTCGCCTGTGCGCCGTTGCAAGGGTGGACTGTAGCGCGGTGGAATCACCATGGGAGGCCGAAGACTCAGCAAGAACTTGGCCCAGCTCCTCCTCTCGCGCCAGAGCCCCAGCGCGTGTGATTTCCAGCTCATGCTCGAGTGCCTTACACTGCTGACGCAGAGATGCCAACCCTGTTTCCAGAACTGTGTTTTGACTTTGGGCTCGCCCCTGTGCCCGCCGCGCTTCGGCGAGCTCCCGGCCTGTGTGATCGGCGTCGGAGATAGGTGCGATCTGCGGCTCCACCTCCCGGTTCCTTGACTTGTCTTGGGACGCAAGGCGGGCCTAAAACGCGGTCAGAGCGTCATTCGACAACACACGACAAGACAGCACAGACCTTGAGACTGTTCACTTCTTGCTGAAGAGTGGAGCGGACTGTTTCAGACAGACGGTGCAGCTCGTCAAAAGCAGCAGAGTCTTTGGAAGCCTGTGCTCCCAACTTGGTTGCTCTCCTCTCCGCCTCGGCGAGCTGCAACTCCAGTTTCTGAATCACCTCACTGTCTCCAGAGTCTCCGGTCCCCTGCGATAAAACACGCTGCTTCGATGCCAACTCCTCACGCAGAGCAACCAAGTCATCCTCACGACCAGCAACCTGCCCACGGAGGAACGCCACCTCGCTCTGGAGCTGAGAGCGGTCGTGTTGCGCAGACAGGAGTGCGGCCTCAAGAGCTGAAGACTGCCCGTGCGCTTGCAGGGACTCTGCCAGGGCCTGTCCCAGCTCCTCCTCACGTGCCAATGCCGTGGCCCGACACGTGTCAAGCTCTTTCTCCAGCTCGCGGCACCGGCGTGTGGAGGGCGAATCACTCCCAGCGAAAGAGCCCCGTCTGGAGGAGTCCTCTGAGGGGGATGAGACCTGTACCTCTCGGCCAGACAGCGAAGGCCGCGACTGTAGCAGCTGGAGCTGCGCAGTTTTCTTCTCCAGGTCCGCCTGTGCCTGCAAGGGGTTAACACCGGCACGAAACACAACAACAAAGGCATTTATTCTCAGCAGTGCGACATGGTGAATACTAGATCAGGAGCTAGGTATGAATCACCGAGCCACGGATAGCCATTCAGACGAGATGGCACAGTGGTGGCAAGCTGCAAGAGCTGCGGCCAAAACACACAGGTGGCAAGGCAACGAGATACTCCAGCAACGAAGCAAAGTACCTGAGAAAGCGAGGCAGCCGATTCTTGCTGGGAGGTCACCGAACGGGCCAAAGCCTCCTTGGATAACGCAAGCTCCATCTGGCACTTGTCGAGCTCATCCACTCCCTGTTTCACTCGCAGGTTTGCCGAGTCCACAGTCGCGTCCGCGGCTTCCGCAACCAGTTTTAACTCCTGCAGTTCAGCTTGAACTGCTGCAAGCCGGAGGGATGAGACCTGCGCCTCTCTTCGTTGCCCATCCAGCTCCTCCGCGAGAGTGTCAACTTGCGCACGCAGCGACGCGACTTCGCTTTGCGCCTGGCCGCGTTCTCTCTGTGCGGACTGCAGCGCGGCATGGAGCTCCCTAAACTCACCGGCGGACTGTGAGGACCCCTGCAGGGCCTGTGCCAGCTCCTCCTCCCGGGCCAGTGCAGCCTGCTGTGATGCAGACAGTTCCGCCTGCAGCTGGTCGCAGCGCTCACGGTATTTCGCGAGAGCCTGCTCGGCCACGCCTTGATCGTACAAGTACTCGCTCTGTGCTTGTTGCGCTGCTGCAATCTGCTTACCCTGCTCCGTTGCGACGAGCTTCGTCGCTGCGAGGTCCTCCTCCAGGACCGCCGCGCGGCGGTTCGCCATGGCAAGTTCAGCCTGAGCCTCCAGAGTCGCGAGCATGTGCTCATGCGCCGCTGTCTGACTCGCGTTGAGAGCAGCCTGCAGCTCTCTGATTCTCGAATCAGCCTGCGCGGCCGCGACAGAAACAGCAGCGCGAGAAGCCTGCAGGTCGCTCACACGTTGCGTGTCCGCGGCCACCTTGGACGCCTCCATTTCCTTCTGCTGAAGAAGTCCCGACACGGAATCCAGCTCCTCTCTCAGTTTGCGAGACGCCACTAGAGCCTCAGACAGCTTCCGTTCACACGAATCTGCTCTCAGCGACGCCTCTTGTTGTAACATGCAGCTGGAGCTCAGCTCCTCCTCTCGCGTCGACAGGGCTGCGCGGCAGAGACTGAGCTCGTGTTGCAGCCCGGCGCGCTCTCTCTGAGCTGAGAGCAACGCACCCTTGAGCGCCGCTGACTCACCGTGGGACTGCGAGGACTCACTCAGTGCCAGCCCCAACTCCTCCTCCCGCGCCAGCGCGCTTGAACGACTCGAGTCGAGAGCAACCTGCAGGTCGTGAACTTGGGCTCGGAGACTCGAAGCTGCGGCTTCCAGGGCCACGAAACGAGCGTCTGCCTGCTCCCGCAGTAGCGCCTCATCCTGCAAACGAGTCTGCTCAGTGACAACTGCCGCCTCCGCAGTGGCGCGGTTGCGGCACTCCTCGTCAACCCGTTCGCGCAGCTTCGCGACCTCGGCAGCGTGCACCAACTGCTCCTCCTGCCCCGAGGCCACGGCAGCCTGCAGCTGCTGCTCAAGTTGCGCAACTGCCAGTGGCTGCGGAGCGCACGCGAGGCGCTGAGTCAGCTCCGCAACCTGTAACTTCGCAGACGCGCACTCCTTCACCTCAGCCGCAAGCTGCGCTTCCAGGTGCTGGACACGAGCGCGCTCGTCGTCGAGGCCAGTCGCAAGCACCGCAGCCTCGTTCGCCCGGGTGCGGGACGCCTCTTTGGCTGATTTCTGCTTCTGCTCCGCTCGCAGCAGGGCCTGTGACGTATCGTACTCACTGAGATCACGCTCCCCAAGCTGCCCAATGAGCTCAGCCACCTCTGCCTGAGACGCCGCCAGGGCTGCTTGGTGATGGCACTCTGCCTCCCTGAGCTTCATCAGCTGCAGTTTCAGCGTGTTCACCTCACTAACGGCATGGTCGCGCTCCTGTTCTAGCGCGCCTACTTGGTTCTCCGCGTTGCGAACCTCCTCTCGCAACACGCCGATATCTTCCTCGCGAGACCACAAATCCGCACGGAGCTTCGCCAGCTCCTCCTGCAGCTCCAGCACGACGGCTGTCCGCTGTTGGAGAGTCGCCTGTGCCTCTCGCGACAGCTCCCTGCCCTGCGCGGAGCTCTTGGCAGCCAGGGCACTGGCAAGCTCCTCTTCCCGCAAGAGTGCCGAGGTCCTGCTCGCGTCAAGCTCGCGCTGCAGCTCGCGTGTCCTGTCCCGCAGCTCAGCGACGGAGCGCTCCAAGGCTGCCTTCTCCTGTGAGGCCTGCTTAACAGCGGCAGAGGTCTTGCGCAAGTCAACCATAAGCTCGTCCACCCGTTGCTGCCCCTCAGCGGACTGCTCAGAGGCCTGCTCGACAGCCTGAGCGGCGCTGAGTTCCAGCTGGCGCATGCGCGCTTTGGCTGTGGTGAGCTCGCGCTGCAGTTCTTTGACCCTGGCCGAGAGAACGTCGTGCGCGTCGGAACGGACCTCCTCCAGTTCTTGTACCGTGCCCGCCAAACTGCTCTGCAACGCGTCCTCTCGTTCTTTACGTTGGGCCTGTGCTTCAGCCAACAGGTGCTGCAAGCGGACAGTTTCGAGCCGGCGAGATTCCAGCTCGTGACGCAAGGACTCGCTGGTGCGCACGGCCTCCGCGCGAGCATCACGCGCCTCGGCCTCAGCTTGCTCAAGGGACGCTTGCAACTGTGAAGTCGCAAGCTGCGACGTTCGCTGCACCTCCAAGCGCTCCTCCTCGAGAGTCGAGACAACGTCCCGCAGCGACGAAAGCTCCTCCTGCAACTGCGTTCGTTGCGCTGTCGCGAGCTGGACAGCGCGTCCGAGCGAAGCGGACTGCCCCATGTTCTCTGACGACTCATCCATAGCAAGCGCAAGCTCCTCCTCCCTGGCCAGCGTTGCGATGCGAGCCCGATCTAGCTCTTGGTCGAGCTCCCGGGTGCGTCGCCGCCACTGCGCCGTATCGCGCTCCGATTCAGCAAGGCGAGCCTCCGCCTGCGCCAAAGCCGAGGCTTGCGATTTCACACGCCCCTGCAACTCCAACACAGTCTGCTCCAGTTCCTGCACACGCTGCTGCTCAGACGCGAGTTGTTGCGCAGCGGCCGCGGCAGCCTCGTGCCCACGCAGCGCTGCTGCGCGTTCTCCCGCGACGGTTGCTCTCAAAATGTCGGCTTGGTCCTGAGAGCGAGTGGCCTCGGAGTCGGTGACTGCCCTGAACTGCGCCAAGCCTCGTCTGGCCAAAATAACTTCCTCCTCGCGCAGCATGGTCTGCTGGTGGGCTTGCTCCAAAGCGGCAGTTAGGGCGTCAATCTTGTCTTTGTAGTTCTGCAGCAATCGCGCGTCCACCTCGCGGTCACGATACACCGCTTCCGAGGAACGCAGCTGTTCTACAGTCGTTTGCAACTCGTCACGCAAGGCTAGGAGCTCTTCCTCTCGGGCGTTCAGGCAAGCGCGGACCGTGGACAGCTCCTGCTGCAGTGCGGAACGCTGCTGCTGTGCTGACTGCAGCGCAACCTGTAGTCCAGAGGTTTCTCCGAGTGACTCGGAAGATTCTCGAAGCGCCTGCGACAGCTCTTCCTCACGCGCCAGCGCCGCCGCGCGAGACAGGTCAAGGTCAAGTGTCAACTCTCTCTGTCGAGCCTCCGCGGCAGTGGTGGCAGCAGCGAGTTGCTGGCGCGCATCTTGCTCGAGTCTTTGCTGCTCTGCGCTCGCAGCCGACGCTTGCTCACGACTCTCCGCACGAGTGCGCGCCAAGTCGCTGTGCAAATCGATGCAAGTTCGCTGTTCCTGGTAAAGTTGCTCACGGAGATCTGCCAGTTCCTTCTGCTGCTGGAGACACGTGTTGTTAACGTTGGCGAGCTCCTCTCGCAACGCCTCGAGCTGGGACTGCGACCACTGCTGCACATCCACAGCCCCCCGCGGCGACGTTTTCGCAAGCAGCGCCTGTTTTGAGAGCGGGGACGAGCGACCCATATCGCTTCGAAGCCGCGTGTTCTCATCGACTGCACGCGCCAGCTTCTCCTGCAGCTGCGAGATGTTCTGCGTTAGGGCTTCACGAACCGAGTTCAGCTCGTCCTCGCGCTCCAGAAGCATCGCACGCAGCGGGGCAAGCTGCGCCTGCAGCTGGGTACGTTCTCGCTGCGCGGACAGGAGTGCAGCTTGCAGCGCCGAGGATTGCCCGATGGACAGTGACGACTCTGACAGTGCCAGGCCAAGCTCCTCCTCTCTGGCGAGGGCTTCGGCCTTGCACAGTGCCAGCTCCGCCTCCAACTCCTTGCATCGTGCTCGGGACTCAGAGAGCCAACGCTCACTCGAGGACCCCGCCTGCCCAGCAGCGGCAGGCTGCTCTTGTTGCGGCACAGCAACTTGCTGGCTCTGAAGCTGGTGCTCCAGATCAGCTACTTGCGTGCGGGCCAGGGAGAAACCCCGTTCACAGCGCATCTGCTCTTCTCGCACAGCCACGAGCTCCTCCTCGCGTGCAGCTACAATGCCCCGCAGGCTGGCGTTATCGCCCTGCAGCTGAGCGCGCTCCCGCTGCGCTGATACTAGAGCGGCCTGCAGCGCCGATGACTCGCCGTGAGACTGCGAGGACTCAGCGAGTGCTTGCCCCAACTCCTCTTCCCGCGCAAGGGCTGAGCCGCGACTGAGATCAAGGTCACGCTCAAGTTGCCTGCAACGCTCGCGCGCCGCAACGCGAGCGGCCTCAAGCCCTTCAATGGTGTCCTGCGCTTGTTTCTGCTCCATTTGCAACACCGACACCTGCGAGGCCAGCTCGCGACACTGGTTCCGGACCTCCACAAGGGAGTCACGCAGCTGCACCGACGAGTCCCGCTCTCGCTCCAGCGCTTCCTGAGCCTCTGCAAGGTCCTCAGCCCGAAGTTGCGCCATCCCTTGGGCCTCCGAGACCTCGACTGCCGCGTCGTCCACCTGCGACCTCGCCCATGCGGCGAGTTTAACGCTGTCATCCGAGGGCTGGGCGGACAGCATTGCTGCCCGCAGGTCCTCGCGCGAGGCGGCGAGCTCCTCCTCCCGGGCGGCGAGCATGCTTTGTGCCTGCGTGAGCTGCGCCTGGAGTGCCGTAACAGCTGACGCAGAGTGTGCGCTCACAGGGACGCCGAGTAAATCAGCTGCGGGGGCGGCGGCGGCCTCATCGGCCTCTTCAAGCAGAGCGACGCACCGTGACTGCCACGCGACGGCGTCCATTTCCTTGGCGAGCAGCCGGGCTTGAATGGACTTGTTTTCCTGCTCCAGTAACTGGACTGTGGAAGTCCACCGCTTCTTCTCCTCGCGGAGCGCGACCAGGTCTTCTTCCTGGAAAGCAGATACGGCCTTCCACTCAGCAAGCTCCGTTGTAGCCTTCTCGGCCTGTAATGACATGGCCATGGCGTTCTCCTCGAGATGTATGCGCTTGGCGGCCTCCTCGCGCTTCACAGTGTGCAGAGCTTCCGTGGCCGACTGGAGCTCAGCTTGCAAAGCTGTCTGCGCTGCGGCCAGCTCTTCCTTGGAGGAGGCCGCGCCTTGCAGCTCCGAAACCGTCTTGAGGAGCTCTTGACGACCTTCGCGCGCCTGAGAGAGCTCCTCCAGTTGCTCAGCGACCAGAGTGCGATGCAGTCCGAGCTCTACCTCCACGGCCTCGAGTTGTGATTTTTCTGGGGGGCTCTCCCGAGACATCCTCTCAATCGTCTCCTGCAGTCGTGCCACCTCCTGTTTCTGCTCAGACAGAGCACTAAGCGCCTCGTCCAGTTCACCACAAGTCGACGCGCTCGTGGCCTCTGCAGTCGCTACTGACGCCTCAAGGTCACAGATAATGGACGTCAAGGAGGTTCGATCGGCGCTGAGCTGCTCGAGTTGGGTGCTCTGAGTGGCGAGGAGCGCTCGCGCCTCGTCCAGTTCGAGCTTTGTCTCCTGCAGCTCCTGAGATTCCTTGACGAAAGCGGTCTGTGCCTCCTCGAGTGACTGCTCCAACGAAGACACACGCTCGGTCGCAATCGCAAGGTTCGCGTTCAGCTCGCCGTTCCGCCGAGTCATACTGTCACGCTCTGACCGTAGCGTCGTGAGCTCCTCCTCCTGCTCGCTAATCACCAGCTGCAGCCGCTGGCTCATTTGGGAACTAAGAGCTCCAACCTCTCGGACGGCCTGCTGGTGGCCGGCGGACGAAGCAAGCACTTCGCTAACATACAGCTTGGCTTGCCGCAGCTCAGCCTCTTGTTTGTGAAGCAGCTCCTCAGCACGGCTTAACTGCTCCTGGAGGAACTGGGCCGACACTTCGCCGTCCTCGGCGCGGGCCTCCAAACCAAGGGACCGCTGCGCCCAAGCGGAGTTATCTTCACTGAGCCGCGTCAGTGAGTCCCGCAGTGACTTCAACTCGGCTTTCAAAGAGTTATCCGCTGCCGTTGCTGTTTTCTGAAGCTCCAGGTGCTGCACAGTGAGCTCCTCCAGCTCTTCCTGAACAGCGACGCTGGCATCGTGTCCTGCAGCAATCCGTTTTTCCATTTCTGTCAGTTGCCGAGCTACCTCGTCCCGCTCGCGGGCAAGAGACCCTGCTGAGTCTCGCTCGGTGTTCAGGGCTGCTTGTAGCGATGCCAGCTCCTTGTTCAGGGCGGAGTGGTCGCAGACTGGCGCTGCCTCGCTCAGCTCCTGACATTTCGCCGCAAGTGCATCAGTGGCTTGCTCTAGCTGAGCCTTGAGCGATGCGACAGAGCTCTGACCAAGCCCGACCTCCGATTGCAAACCGGCAATCTGTTGCGACAGGGCATGGCGTTCGCGGCGGAGTGAGAGAAGAGAATCTTCCTGCTCAGTGACGACCTCGCTTAGTGCTGCGACTTGGGTGTGCAGCTCTCTGATCTCGGCACGTCCCTGTTGCTGCCCAGGTCGCTCACGAGCCTGCAACGCGGTGACCTCGTCCAGCTCTTCACGCAGAGCCATGACCCGCTTCGTTTCCAGCAACGCCTTGCCTTCAAGGTCGAGGGTCTCCGACAAAAGTTCACGTCGTTCGGTTTGCAGCGCCTCGAGCAAGGGGCGCTGCGTGGATATCACCTGATTCAGAACGTCCACCTCCTCTTGCAGCTGCTTGCACATCTGCTGGGAGGTTGCCGCAGTCGCCGCCACGGCTTTAAGCGCGGACACCTGCTGTTCGCTATCTTCCAGTTGGAGCCGCGTCATCTCCAGTTCTGCCTTGAACGCCGACGACTCGTCGCGGTACTCAAGAGCCCGAGCCTCGTAGGCCTCCAACAGAGTCTGCTGCTCCTTTCGTTCTGCTTCCATCGCAGCCGACGACGACTCTGATTCTTTCTCGAGGCTGGTGAGCTGTGAGGTCAAGGCCAATACCTGCGCCTGTGCTTCGCGCGCTGCTGCTTCCAGCCTCTCCAGCGTTGCTTGGGTCTGAAAGAGATCAGCCAACTGCGAGCGAAGAGCGGCACCTGCCTTCACCGATCTGTCTAACTCCGTCTGGAGGTCCTCACACCGCAATGCGATCTCGCTGCGTTCGTCTTGGAGCACGGCAACTTGCTGCTCCAGGACGGAAATCCGACGCTGCGCTGCGGCGAAGGCGTCCGAGTCGGCCCTGGACGAGCTCATTTTGTTCGACAGCGCCAGGTTGACCTCGTCGAGCTCCTCTTGAAGCGCGACGTTAGCACGCTGCTCACGGGTGTTGGAGGCCTCCAGCGCGAACACTCGGGTCTCCAGCATCTCCCTTGCGACGTTCATGCGCCCCAATTCCTCATCGCGCTCAGTCAACGCACTTTGAGTCTGTGACAACAACCCCTCGAGCTGTGCTTTGGTGGTCCGCAGCTCCTCCAACATCGGGAAAACCATGGTCCGTGGCGACTTGACAGGGGAATTGACTGGCGAAGTGACAGCCTGCACGGATACCGCAGTGGCAGCAACTTCCAATCGCAGCGCTTCCAGCTGGCTCGTAGCCGAAGCCGCGGAAGACACTGCAGCAGCGCGCTCAACTCCAAGACGCTCGAGCATCTGTGAGGCAGCCGCAAGCTCGTCATCAAGCACCTGGTTGTGACTGCGGCACTCCTTGATCTCGAGTTCCACGGACCGTCGCGCGACCTTGGCTCGGTCTACGTCTCGGCGGAGAGCCGTGATTTCCTCTTCTTGCTCCGAAGCGAGCACGCGCAGGGTGTCCAGCTCTTGCAGCCTCTCCTTGTCCGCCAGCACATCCTTGTCCGGAGTGTCACGGGCCTTCTCGGCAAGAGCACACCGGAGTTCGCACGCAGACAATTCCGCCTGCAGGTCGGCGCACAGAGCTTTGCCTCTGAGTATATCCTCCCGTGCTGCGTTGAGCTCACTCAAACAACCCTTGTGCTCACTCTTCAGCATCATCACTTCCTCCTCTCGCCCAGACACCACCAAATGCAGCTGTTGGAGCTCGTGTTGCAGCTCAGTAACCAGCGCCTGTGTCTTTTGTGCGACATGCTCCGCTGGGCCACGAACGGCTGCAGCAGCCTCCTCCGCCGCACGCTTCGCAAGCTCGTGGGTGCGCGCTAGTTGCTCTTGCTGCCTCACCTTGGTTGCCTCGAGCGCAATCTGCAATTCCTCCGACTGTTGCCGGCGTTTCTCCAGGCGTTGGTTTGTCAAGTGCAGCTCGTCACGAACGTGCGTCAGCTCCAGGCGCAGTGATTTCAGCTCTCGCTGTTGGTTGTCACAGGCGGCGACCAGCACGTCAGCCTCCGATTGCAGCACTTCACACTGGGCACGCGCCGCCTTCTCTGCTGCGACACTCGTCTCACTTGCTCTGGTTGCCGCAGCAAGGCTGTCTCGCAGCACCACTGTATCCTCCTCCAGCTGCTGCGATCCCACTGCTGCAGTCGCCTGCAGACCTTCCATTTCTCGGAGCCGCTCGTCTTGTGCCTTCCTATCCGCCATAGCTTCCGAGAGTTTTGCCTCCAGCTCGTCGCGACCACGCTCGAGCGCCAAAATAGATGCCGCGGCGGCCTGTCGCTCTTCTTCCCACTCCTGCGCCAGCCGTTCTCCGTCGTCCTGCAGAGCCGAGAGCTTGAGGGCGACGTTGCCAAGCTCCACACGTAGGAGCGTCACCTGCTGCTCCCGACCCTGCTCTTCTTGTGCCAGCTGCGTCACGGTTTCATCCAATTCAGCCTGAAGCACAGCGGCTCGTCCCGCGTCAGCGGCAAGCTTATCCATTCGCTCTTGAGCGTCGTCGCGGAGCAAGGCCATGATACGCAGTTGGTGTTCCTGCTTGGCAGTCGCTGCGGCCGACGCAGACTCCTCGCGGGCACGCATCTGCTTGAGGTCGCGCCCACACGACGCGAGTGCGATCTGGGTTTCGTCCAACTCTTCTCTTGCTGACCGCAAGGCCGACTGCGTCTCTCCAAGCTCACCACGCAGGGTCGCGACCTCATTGGAAAGCTCTTCTCGCTCGGGAGCATGCAGCTCAAGTAGTGCAACAAGGCGGGCCACCTCTGCTTTCAAGGTCGAAATCTCCAACGTCGACGCCCTTTCAAAGTTGTCGACCTGTTTGGTCCGTTCGCGAAGCTCTGCAGCGAGCGACTCGGCAGTTTGTTCCAGTTTCGACGACCTCAGTGCAGCCGCCTCGAGGTCAAAGACAGTCTTCTCGTGCCGCACTGCGGCTGCCCGAGCTGTTTTCACTTCGTCCAGCAACGCCGAAAATGACTCCGTTTGAGCGAGAGCCTGCTCTTCCAGCTCCTTGACCTTGTCCGCCCACTGGCCTCGCTCACAACCAAGTAACGCGACGATGTCATCGTGCTCCTGCGCCCCCAGTGTGCGCAGAACATCCAATTCTGTCTCTAGCGCAGTTACGCGAACCCGGAGCGAGATGTTGTCGGTCGCAGTGGACTTGCTCACCGCGTTGGCCTCACTCACTGCCAGGCTGACTGCGGCCTCACTAGCCGCCGCCTCCAGCGTTGCATCGGTCTGGGACTCTAACTCGCGCCGTAGCAGCTCGATCTCTGTTGCGGCGAGCCGCGCTGTTGACGACGCCTTCTCCCCTTCCGCTCTCGCACGAGCAAGATCGCTGACTGCGTCGGCGAGCTCAGTCCCGAGAGACTGAAGTGTTTCCTCCTGCTCTGCTCGAGCCCGGTAAGCTAGCTCCAGCGATTCCATGGTCTCGCTCGCGGCGGACTCGGTCTGTTTGAGCCGCAGCTCAAGCTTGGAGTATGAATCTCGGGCTTCCGTGAGCTGCTGCATCGCCAAGGACAGCTCGTCCTCCCGAGAAGCCAAGTCTGTCGCTCCTCCGGCCAGCTGCGAATATATGTTAGATTAGAATCCCACTAGGCGCATAGCGGAGGTACCGACACAATGCACGACACAGCAAACAGACAGGACCAAAAACCGGAGAACAACAAACCTTGGTCTCCAGCGCAGCATAACGATCACGTTCCTGTTGGAGGGAGCCTTTGAGCCCGTCCACACGAGCCCTTTCCAGCTCGAACGCAGACCTAACCAAGTCCAGGACCGTCATCGTCTGCGCAACTCTCGACTTGCCCTCCTTGCCGACCTCCAACGAGTCCCAGCCCAAGTTCAGTTCCATCACCGCACCACACACCGTAGCAAGCTCCTCACCCAGTGCACTGCAACGCTGCCGCTCGATGTCAAGCTCCGTGGTGAGCGTTTCAGACAGTTCAATTGCAGCCGAGTTCATCGCTTCAAGCTGTGTCAGGACAGCCTCAAGCTCTGCCACAGGTGCCGTACGAAGACGGTCCACCTCTAGCATCAAGCCCTGCACTGTGCGCTCAGCAGACGCGAGCCGAGTAAGCTCCTCGCGGTCAAAATTGTCCTGTGTTGCAGCATCGGTGGAGCTTCGAGCAGCCGCTGCCTGTAACGTGCGCACATGGTCATGAACGAAGCTGCACTCCTGCTTGGAAAGCAAGAGGGCCTGTTCCTTCGCGCGTAATGCAGCCGTGGCTTCGTCAACAGCGGCGTTCGCTCTCATGACTTCAGCATCACGGTCCCTTAGAGTGGCTGCGAGGGTGTTGGCCTCAACGCGTGCAGACTCGAGTTCGTCCTCAAGTCCGCCCACGACGAGACTGGTCCGAGCTGCCTCCCGTTGCAAGGCATCGTTTTCGCGCACCCGCTGCTGCAGCAGATCCGATGAAGGTGCGTCCTGCAACAAGGCTGACACCTCCTCTTCTCTGGCAACAAGGGCCGCCTGCAGCCGGTCAACCTGTCGCTGCATCATCTCACACCGCACGTCCGCGTCCCGTTGGCAATCATTAACTTTAGATTCAAGTGTCGAGGTAGCGTCCTCTGCGACTGCTCGGCTTGCCTCAGAAGCTTCCAGCGCCCCTTCCAATTCTTGAATCTTCAACAAAAGTGACTTGATCTCCGCATCCGACTCCGCCCCCCGTTCCTCAAAAGCGACTATCTCACTTTCAGCGGCACGAAGTCGATCACTCACCCGCTCCATGGCTTGTTCCAGGTCTCTGTTCCATTGTGCTTGAGTATCCAAGTCGGAGTCTTTCACCTGAAGCTGCTGTCGAGCCTCGACCAAAGCTGCCTCCACTGCAGAATCCACAGCACGTTCTTCTTCGAGCGTCGACAAAGCACGTCGAAGCTCCGTTACTTCAGCCCGGAGGCGACTGCACTCAGAGTCCCCATCAGACATCAACTTCTCCAAGGTACCTCCTCGCCGCTGCGATGACCCAAGCGCTTCGCTGAGTAACGCAATGTCCTCGTCACGGCTACTTCTGTCCAGTGCCATCTCCGTTCTGCATGTCTCCAACTCGGCCTCCAGCTCTCGGATGCGCTGGGACAGGTCAGCGATGTGGCAGTCAGCTCGTCGCATGGTCGACATCATCACATTTGCAGTGAGCTCAAGCTCGTCAGAAGCGTTCGCTCTTGCGAGAGCCTCAGCTTGCAGCACCTGCCGCAACGCGAGGCAGCCAGTTTCGGACTCCTTCAACTGAGCAGTGAGATCGAGAACTTGGCGCTCGCACACAGCGAGCGACTCACGAAGTTCCTGTGACACGCGGTGCTCGTTGGCGAGGGTCTGCTGCAACACTGACTCGTGCTCCAAGACGCAGTTGGCCCCGTTGAGCATGGCTTGCTCGCGCATCTCAGCAGCCAGCATATGCATGCTCTCACGTTCCGCTCGCAGAGAAGCGACCTCGGACTCCAGCCCAGCCAAAAGGGCTCGAGCTGACTCGTTGGAGGCAGTTGCCTCCCTCAGTTGCGCCGACAGCGTCTCGACATCAGTCGCTTGAGCGGCGACCAGGTCCCCAACCGCCATGACGCTGGATAGAAGCTTGTTCGTGACGGTATTGAACACATCCTGGTGCGCTGGAGCACCGATAGAGTCCACGAGACCTACCAGTTCCTCCATGGCCCCTACGAGCTCAGCGTTCCAGTGTGCAAGCGATGGCGTTACACCCGGCGCGCTCGGATCACCGGCGGTCGCAGCCGCAAACCGATTGGAAGCGACTTGTAAAACGGCCCGAACTGGCGCTTTTCCTACATCTCGCGAGGCCTTACCAATTCTAAGTTCAGTGCACAGCTGCTGCAACAGCATCTTAAGTTTGAGCTGTCGTGTCTCGAGACTCGCGGCAGTCTCACGTGTGGATATCGCTTGCTCAGTCACCTCGTCAACACCAAGTGACAGATTAGAAACTTGTTTCCGCACCACATTGGTCCCTGAAACCACTGCGAGAGCAGCTGCGGCAACATTGGGTGGCACGCCAACCGCGGTCTGGTGCTGAAAAAACTCTTCCAAGACGCCAGCGCTGCCTGACAGTGCTGCGAGTGCTTCTTGCAAGCCAGGGATGCCCACCCCATCGAGCTTTTCAATTAAAATCCGAAGTTGTAGAGACAGTTCCGACGGGCGCTCAGCGACATCAGCGGCTCCCAGGGCCGCTTCACAAGCGGTCAAGACTCTCTCGTTCAAGCTTTGTAACACATGAACGGTCGATTCTGCTTCCGCAGAGGTTAAATCAGTAATATGCAAAGGTTTTTCTGGTGACAACACTGCACGCTGGTCAGGTTTCTTCACAGCGTGGGCGGCCGCGATAGGGATAGCTTTGTTCTGGACATGAGGAGGACCTGAGGTCCTGGCGGTGGGACCCCGGGCGCCACCGTCACTTCGTGTCACGTCTGGGGGTCTCAACAAAGTCAATGGGGGCTTCTCTTTAGAGCGAATCATTCCTTCGAACTTCAAACGCTCTGCCTCAAACTCAGCCTGCAGCCGCGCACTTTCATGCTCCAATTTCGACATCGCTCCATCTCCGGGTACAGCTGGAGTGGTGGAAGAGCGCTCCGGCAGCGCGAAAACCTGCGGGACAATCCGATTAGACGAGGCTCGCCCTCGAGACCTTTCGGACAAGCTCGAACTGCTTTCATTAGTGTCCCTGTGAGAAAAGGGTTAAAAGAGCGCATTGTGACTGGGCATTCGCGTGCCTGCGAAGTTGAGCAACAGACTGCCGAAATAATACAAGCTCCAACAAATCACCGGACTTTGGTCGCCGCACAACGATGGTGATTGGGGTCCCTGGAGCCCCTGCTTGAATCGCGGGGAAAATGTTTTCTGGGGTCGCAGCTATTCCATTGACCACCTTGATTTCGTCCCCTGACTGCAACCCAGCCTCAGCACCTGCTAACCCAGGCACTACATAGTCTACAACCCTATGCTTCAAGACAATCCCAATGGTGGAGGCCATAGGTCCACGTATTGGCCAAACGTCGGGCCCGCAGCAAGCTCCCGCCTTTCCAGCCCTTTGGAGAGCGACCCGCACTTGATAAGATAACCATCACCGGAACAGTCCATACAGAGATTTGGTTTGCTTTGTCAACTTTTTGAAAATCCAAAACCTGCTCTTCTCCAAGTCTTCCCTCCCAATTCATGTCCGTCGCTCGCCAGACAGCGCTCCGCCAGAATGCAGGCGTCATCGGACAATATCTTTACCCAATCAAGAATGAACGGTAGGCATTTCTTTTCTTGATTCTTCGGTTCTGATGGTTCTGATGCTCGTTCAGTGAGGAACTGATTCGTATGGGCATGACTCCGAAAAACCATCATCAGGAGAACATGAGAGCCCTGCGAGAGGTTCAGAACACTCGCCGCCGTGAAGAAGCTGAGGCCCCTGTGCCCGTTGAACTTTTCAAAATGCCACGTTTTAGGCAGGTGAAATCAAAGTGGAAGCCACAGCCCTCTGAGGTCGAGGTGCGCGAGACGATTCTCTCGACATTTTCTTCACACTTGCACAGCGACCCAAGTCCGCTCGAGGCGATTTCTTGCGAGCACACAGCAAAGCAGTCATGCCACGCACCCCTTCTCCCGAGCGACCGCAGACAGCACGCATCAAGCCCAAATTGAAACCAGCGGTGCCGACTCGCGTCGAAACACTGGAGACGGTAATTTCACTGTTAACCCCGCTGTTCGCTCACTCCAGGCATCACAGTCGCCACCAGTGAACCGCGATTATATTCGGGCAAATGCATTGGTGGGTTTGTTTGTCCCTTTACGCTCATCGACTGACGCTGTTCTCCAGCATGTAATCAGCCCTCAGGGTCAAAAAAAGAGCAAAGAGGAGGAGCCTGTGGGCACTGAAAAGTGCCGCCAGATCAATCCTGACTATGGGCGTGTTCCTCGTTATCTCATCGAACGGCGAGCTCAGATCCGAGCGGAGCGTGCCGAACGTGAGGACCACATTATCCCACCGGACATTCCAGAAGGAATGAAGCTCATGCCGGAGCAAGAGCGTTGGGATACACTGAAACTCCTTCAAGAGGTTCGTAAAACAATTTCTGCGCACATTGCTCGTCTCAGCTTGTTCCTTGTTTCGTGCTGACTCTGATTTCAGACGCGTGAGAGGTGCCTGGAAGAGGTCCAAAGCCAGAAGTTCGTACTGCACACGCCATCGCAAATCCAACGCGCCGAGGCTCTGCAAATCCAGCTCAACGAAATTGATGCCGCAATTAAGGTACCTGACGGCTGATGTCCGACAGAGTCTCATTTGGACCGCAGATCTACTCTCGGAATCGGATTCTGATCAAGGACGACTTGCCACCGCGTTCTCCTTCTCGGAGTCGTAAGGCAAGGTGGCAATCCTAAGCAAGGTATTCCCCAGGGCAATGCTCGTACGGCGTGTACATTACAGTAACATCGAAAAAACAATAAATCTCGCAGAAAAAAGTTGGTTCTTGGTGTGTATACGTGGTTCTCAATCGCTGTGACGAACAAGCCGAGTTCAGAGTCAAACCACGCCAACGTCTGGAGTTTTATTGAGGGGTCTGTGCAAGACATCCTGAAGAGGCGTCGAACAGTTAGGTTCCAAAGATTGTCAAGAAAGTCTACTGGGCAACGCCGTTTTGTGCTGCGAATGGATATGAGTATGGACAACACGTGTCAGGTGAAACTAACCGTTGCAGAAGCGCAGTGTGTCAAAGAATTGTTGGCATGCGCTAATATCGTTGGGGTTCTGCTGCATGCACATCTTCACATCAAAATTCTCACGTTGGCATGCCTGCGGGAGGATCAGGACAGGACTCATGCCAGCAAACAGAGAGGTGAGTACCTGCGGCATCATCGACTGGCCGGGAGCATTTGGAGCAGCGGCAGCCTGTGGGGCTTCCTCCTTCTTGTCACCACTAAACAGCATGTTGCTGATTCCATGGCCCACAACGCTGCCTGCAGCAGCGCCTGCCATCGTACCCATGATGTTACCCATCATGCTGGGAGCAGCGGGAGCAGCAGCAGCCGGGGCCGCCATCGGTGGGGCATGTGAAACAGGGGCGGGGGCGTGTGAAGTGGGGGCATGTGAAGTGGGGGCATGCGTGGGTGCATGAGAAGGAGCAGCGCCACCAGCAGGTCCAGCGCGGGCATTCAAACCTGCCTGCTGGGCACGAGGACTGGCCTGGTACGACGCGCCCTGCAATTCCGGGTTGGCGACGGAACGATCGACAACGGAAAACAGACCACCCCGAAAATAACATCATCATAAACTAAAGTACCTGCGAGGGCATGGTCGGGCGCGGTCCGGCAGCCGGAGCAGGAGCAGGAGCAGGAGCAGGAGCGGTGCGAGCGGGAGCTGCTGTGCGGTTTGACTTGGTGCGACGCATTGTTTTGGTTCTTTCGGGCCACGTCACGAGAGTTTGCTTTTCATCAGGTAAAAAGTGATGCTCTTCGTACATCCTCGACGTTCTCGAACTTCGGGACTGGAGTCTCCGACAGCGAACCGGCGAGATTATTTTATCGGCTTGGTCTTTCAAAATCTTTAAAAACGAATCTCGTGATTCTCATTAAAAATCCCGTTTGCTATTGAACTCGGTATAACAAACGTTTGACTATAAACAGCTTTTAAACCTAATCTCGGATGTGGTTTTGAACATTCAGCTCAAGTCTCAGTCAGCATTACCGGTGATTTTGTGGGCATTTTGTGGGGTCGAACGGTCAAACGCCAAATCCATACGAAACGTCACCCAAAGTCGTTGTGTGGTGGAGAAAACATGGTCCTGGAGGCGAGCAGGGGCTCGACCTTGTCAGAAGTTGAGGTGCGCTGGGGAATGATGAACTATGGTTGTGCAGTTTACATTGCAAGCGTTTTATGCTCTCAGACCTTCCGCGAGTTTGTTTGTTTTTAGTTTTGTGATAGTCACGCTTGATAAACACAAGTTTGGTTTTTCGTAGCTCATAGACGCGCGCAGGAGATAAAAGCTGTCGTGTCGGCGCATGAGACTTCCTTACGCGAACTACGAGAAACAGTTGACGCCGCAGTGGCTTCTGTTTCAAAGCTCCGCGATGATACTGCAACTGATGTGCTGGCGGCGTTGGCGTCGGTGGAATCAAAGACGGATGCGTTGCAGGTGTGTTTCTCGCTGTTTCCAGATCTATCTGCCCTTGTACTAGTTGCACATGGGGTTTTCATTTCCATGGCAATCATGTTAATTTATCCCCTCCAGCACCTCCATGTCAACCTGGTGGCCGCCATGGAGCGTCTTGTCTCCTCGGCAATCTCGTTGGAAGAAAGCGAAACGGTGAGCGCCACGAAATCAGTTAGATGTGTGTTGCTGGTTACAGTGGACATTTGATTCTTGCCCAACCCCCCAATACTGGAGGGCTCACTTCCACTCTGAAAGGTCTTGAAGAAGAGCCAAGAAACTGTCCTTCATTCCATGGAGGCACAGCGTGTGTTTTTGGCGAATACGTCACACGAGCTGCGCACGCCCCTGGTGAGTCGTGTAATGTTGTGGCGCGGATCAGATGAATGACCCAACCTCACAAAGGTTGGAATTATTGGGATGACCAACTTGCTCCTGGAGACAAAATTATCTCCGGAGCAGGAACAGTTCGCATATATTGCCCGAATGTCAGGAGAGTCGTTACTGTGCGTCATCAATGACATATTGGATCTCTCAAAGGTGTGTGCTCGTCCTGGTTGCTACCGATCAATCGGTTTGTGCCTGACACTCGGCAGATTGAATCGGGCAAACTGGAGTTGGAGGTGATGTCTTTCAGCCTCATGGATGTCCTTGAAGAGGTGTGTCAAAGACAAGGGGCTTTGATTTCCTGAAGGCGGAGTACTTGGGTTTTGATTTCAGTGAGGGGGGCGTTGAGCAACGTCTGTGGTGAAGCGACTGATCTGTCGACTATGGAGGAAATCAACAACTTTGTGAATCCTCCAACAGGTTTGCGATACCCTGTCGTTCCAAGCCGATCAGCGTGGAATCGAGGTGGCGCTGGACGTCGATGATGCAGTTCCTAGTTATCTCTTTGGTGACCCTACCAGGATACGCCAGGTAACCTGTGACCTGTCTGCTCGCATCCCCACTTTTTTGTGTCTCTGTACTGGCTCGTTCTATCTATCTGTCTCCCTCTCGCGCTCTCTCCATCTATCTCACTCTCTCGCTCTCCCTGGGAAACTTGGGACACAGTAATTCCGCTGAAACGCCGCTCCACGACAAAGTTAGCCATGATGTGCACGCGGCAGACGTATAGGATTTACTGTTTTCGACGAGCAAGTGGTTCATCTCGTTGTGTAGCATGGGTTCTCCTGGACGATTTTGGGTTGATCGAATTTGGATGGATGAAGTTCTCCCTTGCCGTTTGGTTGCTAAGACTTTGCTAACACAACTACTTCGTGTCCCATGTGGGCTGTCCCACGATACTACGATAGGCTGTCTACAACAGTACAAAAACCCCACTCCGCATCCGAAACAGTCATTGGGATAGTCTATCTTCGATCCTTCCAAACTAGTTCCGAGGAAGATTGTTCGACAGCATCTTCACAATCTGCCCAGCAAGTCTGCAGGAAAATATCGTTGAAAGTTCAGGTTCCAATGAATAGCAAGTCGTCTGGTTGCCGACTGCTCACAGGTTCACTCACAGATTTTGCTGAACTTGGTTGGCAACTCTCTCAAGTTCACTCGTACCGGTCACGTGCTGGTGTCGGCCTGTATCTCGTCTACTCCCCCCCCAGTAGAGCACCTCGAGTTTCCAACCACCGGCCTGTCGCGTCGTGACTCCATAGAAGGTGTGTTGCTCTGGATTCTATTGTTAGATTTGTACTGTTCTATTTTGAGATTCAAACACTCGCAACATCTCGTATCAACAGAGCAAACGGACAGTCGCCATGCTCGCTCTCTCGCCCCCCCTCCCCCAACATCCCCGCCTCCAGAGTCTCCCCCGCTCAGTGCACTTCTCACACCCGCTCTCAGTGTGCGCTCTGATATTCCGCTGTCGGACGCACCGTCCGTCGCGGAGAAATGGCATGACTTACTCGTCCCTCCCCACCACCACTCCCTCCCCCTCCTCTCCCCCCCCCGACTCTCGCGTTCTGACATTGCGCAATAACAACTGTAAACAGACCGTCCGACCGATAACCTCTACCTCTGCTTGGACTCGCCTGCTGGGCATCCTCCTGCCATCTCGCAACACCCTCTAATCCGAATCGAGCTTAAGGTTGGTGCTGTTTGGTGCTCGCTCGACGCTCACGCTCTCCTGCCTCCTTGCTCGCTCCTTGGCACTTACGCGCTCCTCCCCCCCCCCTTGCTCGCTCGCTCGCTCGCTTCTGTGACTTATCTGCTCTCTCTCTCTCCCACCTCCCACCCCCTCTCCTTTCCCAAGTTCATCTCGCTCAACACGCGCCCCCCTCGCTCGCTCGCTCGCTTCTGTGACTTATCTGCTCTCTCTCTCTCCCACCTCCCACCCCCTCTCCTTTCCCAAGTTCATCTCGCTCAACACGCGCCCCCCTCGCTCGCTCGCTCGCTTCTGCGAGGAATCGAACACAAGGTTTAGATGCCCTTGGTTTCTGGCACTTATGCTCTCGACAGGTCGAAGACACAGGAATCGGAATCACAGCAGAACAGCAGAAAAAACTCTTCCAGTCTTTCAGCCAGGCTGATGCTTCCACAAGCCGACGGTACGGTGGGACCGGCCTTGGACTGTCGATCTCCAAGCAACTAGTCGCAATGTTCCAGGTGCTCCCTCTCTCTCTATCGCTATCTCTCTCCTCTCCATCTCCCGCTCACAGGAGGAGAGCGGGAGAACAACACCTGCTCTCCCGCCTCATTCCTGGCGAACCAGCGTCTGGTTTTCCACCAGTCGCCGCTGGTTCAGTTGATTACGACAATCTATCCTCGGGCACGTGGAGTGCAGTCATCTGACTACGCCGAGGACCTAGTGCCTACTTGTTGCGAACCAGCCGAACCAGCTAGTTTATAAACCAGGCGGGCTACAAACGCGATCCAGCTTGCATAAGGGAGGGTTCAATTTAGACCGTTTGACATTGACACATGAACCAGCTGACTCAAACCAGGCGCTGCTTTTCCCAGCGACAGGAAGTAGGCACTAGAATAACGCCCTCCTTGACGAGAACGGCAATCCTTACTCACATGTCGCAGGGCGAAATCAGCGTTTCGAGCAAATCAGAGTCTGAGTTTCCCGGGGAGCACGGATCTGTGTTCACTTTCAGCGTTGTCCTGAGGCATGGACCGATCGAACACCCATCGCCTTCAGCGGTGCGTGTCAGTTCAATCAGGGAAGATGGAAGAGTGCGGAGGCGAAAAAGAGAGACAGAGAGGGGAGCGAGGACCAGAGGGAGGGAGTGGGCGCCCTAGTGGCTTCTGGTTAAACAACAGAGTAGGACGTGAAAAACCGTAGCCGTACGTTCCAAAATGGCAGTTTCAAACCAAGATAGCCAATGTTGCTGTTCCGGTCCATGATTGAAACTAGAGCAGAATGTGGCCGGATCCTCCCAAGGATCCGAAGCAGATCATTGGTATGCCATCTGGGAACACCATCTGAGTACGTTAGCGTCGGCAACCAGAAGGCACTAGGCAACAAGGAGATATGGAAAAGCATGTCAGGCATGCCGCGCGCCCACGCCACACGCCAGTTAACACGATCGCGTTCGCAGACTCTGGTGAACCGTCAGGTGGTCGTGTTCCTCAACCACCCGCTCACCGCCCGCGCTGTCTCGAAGATTGTTGTTCGAGCAAACTGTGCCGTGCATGTGGTTCGAGAAGCGTCCAAGGTAGGAGGGAGCGGGAGCGAGGGAGCGGGAGCGATGGAGCGAGGGAGCGGGAGCGATGGAGCGAGGGA
>QUTJ01031835.1:0-26678 GCA_003573635.1 Goniomonas avonlea | reverse complement strand
TAATCAATGAATATAACATCTTTTGAAAATGTGTAACCAGTTCGAGCTGTCGCCCCCCTCTCGCGAGGGTGCCTGCTCAGCGAGGGAGGTCAGAATCAGAGGTCAGAATCCTGTTCCCAGTGATTCCAGTGTGTGTGGGCAGAGAGAGCAGCAGAGAGGGGGGGGAGAGGGGAAGATCAAGCTGGGTGGAGCCTCACGAGGTGGAGTCGACCCCAGCAAGCACAAGGGTCGCGCCCACGAACACGTTGCCACTCTGAGGCACAGGCGCCGTGGTGGTTGGGGCCATGGTGGTCGTGGTCGGGACTGGCGTTGTCGTCGTTTGTTGTATCGCCAAGAGCTGCACAGCACCCGTGAGGTTTGTCGCGGTGAAGTTGAGCGTGATGGTCTCCGGCTTGTTGTAGCTCAGACCGGCAAAGGTGGCGACGCCGGCAACTGTAGTGACCTTGGTGTTGCCCGAGAGCACCCCGGTCCCGCCGCCCGTGAGGGCGAGAGTGACGACTGTCGTGGAGTGGTTGACTGCGACGTTGCCCCCGATATCCTTGAGTGCTACCACAGGCTGCACGGTCCATACAGACGCCGAGGTGGCGGCGGCGGCGAGGGTTGTGATGGCGAGCGACACGGCCGGGCCGGCGGAGATGGTGAGGGAGTACGAGGTGGAGGACACGCCGGATGTGGAGGTGGAGAAGGTCAGCACAAGCACGCCGGCGGTCGTGTATGACAGGCCCGCGAACTCTGCCATGCCGAGGGTGGAGGTCGCTCGAGTGGTGCCAGAGAGCGCGACAGGGGAGGAGTTGAGGCTGCCGGACACGGTGATCAACGTGCTGTTGTCCGCGACCACGGTGTTGCCGCCGGCGTCTTGCACTGTCACGACAGGCTGCGTGGTCCACACTTGACCCCCGAGAGCACCTGCGGGTGCTCTGGAGACGATGAGCTGGGCAGCAACGCCGACACTCACGTTGAGCGACTGCGTGGCAGACGTCAACCCCGGAGACGCGAAGGTGAGCATGAGGCCGGTGGTCGCTTTGTCGTACTTGAGCCCTGTGTACGAGGCCACACCCGCCGCCACCGTGGCCTGCGTGGTGCCTGACAGCGTGCCAGACCCACCACTGGCGCTGACAGTGACAACCGTATTGCTGTCGCCTGTCACGACGGACCCCGAGGACGAGAGAATGTGCACGACGGGCTGGGTCGTGAATGCCACCCCCCCGGTGGCGCCCGAGGCCGTGACGTTGACGCTCAGTGTGAGCCCGACATCGAGCGTCTGGGTGACAGACGTCAACCCCGTTTTCGAGTACGTCAGCGTGAACGCCTCAGCCTTGCTGTACGTCAGGCCGAAAAACGTCGCGACGCCTGACGCCGCAGTGGCAACCGTGGTGCCGGACAGCGTCCCGGTGCCGCCCGAGGCAGCGACGGTCACGACTGTAGACCCGTCCGTGCTCACCAGGTTGCCACCCGCATCGTGAATCGCGACAACCGGCTGGATCCCGAAGGCGACGCCCGTGGTCACGCTGGAGGCCGGCGTGGTGAGGAACAGCTTGGCGGCTGGACCGACCGCCACAACCAGGGTCTGGTTGACCCCGGCCACGTCAGAGCTGGTGAAGTTGAGGACGATGGTCTCTGCCTTGGTGTACGACAGGCCCGAGAAGGCCGCCAGGCCGTTGTCGGCCGTGTACTTTGTGGTCCCGGAGAGGACCCCGGTGCCGCCGCTAACACTGAGCGTGATGATGCTCACAGAGTCAGAAATGACGGTGTTTCCACCAGCGTCCTGCAGCGCGATCACAGGCTGCGAGGTCCAGACAAGGCCACCAGTTGCCCCTGTGGCGTTGGTCGTCACACCCAGCTTCACCTTGCCGCCGACGGACACGACCAGGGTCTCTGTGGCCGAGGTCAGCCCAGACTTGGTGTAGACCAGCGTGATGGTCTCAGCCTTGTCGTACTTCAGAGACGCGAAGGACGCGATCCCCGCCACGGCTGTGGCCAGCGTGGTGCCTGACAGCGTGCCCGTACCCACAGAGACTGCGGTCGTCACTATGGTTGTGACGTCACCCGTGCGCACATTGCCGAACGCGTCGCTGACGGCGATCTTTGGCTGAGTGGACCAGACCTCGCCGCCTCTGGCTCCCCCAGAGGTCTGAGACACCACGAGCTTTGTGGCCGTGCCGGGGCCAACTGTGAGGGACTGCGTCGTAGACGTCAGGCCGGACTTGGTGAAGGTCAGCGTGATGGACTCTGCCTTGTTGTGGGAGAGCCCAGAGAAGGTCGCTGCCCCAGACACCACCGTCGCCTGCGTGGTGCCGGACATGGTGCCCGCGCCCCCGCTGGCAGCAACCGTGATCACGGAGCTGCTGTCAGAGGTGACGGTGTTCCCGCCGGCGTCTTGGACGGCGACGCGAGGCTGGGTCGTGAACGCCAACCCAGCACCAGCGCCAGCAGCGGGGATCAGGACACCGAGCTGAGTGGCAGGACCTGCGACCACCACGAGGCCCTGGGTCGCAGAGACGAGGCCGGTCTTGGAGTACGTCAGGGTCACAGTCTCCGCCTTGTCGTACGCGAGCCCAACGTAGGTCACCACGCCGCTGGAAGCCGAGCGCTGGGTTGTTCCGGACAGGGACCCCACGCCGCCGCTCGCAGACACCGTCACGACAGTGCTGCTGTCAGTGTTGACGAGGTTGCCGCCGGCGTCTTGCACCGCGACGACCGGCTGGGTCGTGAACGCGACGGCGCCGGTCCCTCCCGAGGCCGCGGTGGTCACCGCCAGCTTGAACGGGGCGCCGATTCCAACAACAAGGGTCTGCACCGCCAGCTTGTCCTTCAGTGTGGACGACTTGAAAGTGAGCTTGATGGTTTCCGCGATGGTGTAGGTCAGGCCGACGAAGGTGGCGCGACCCAACAGTGCCACGGCTGTCAGGTTGCCTGACAGGGTGCCGGTGATGGGCGCCGAGGCCTCTGAGACTGAAACCGTTACGACCGTGGAGTTGTCGCTCGTCACGGTGTTGCCGCCAGCGTCCTGGATCGCCACCACCGGCTGCGTGGCAAACGGCGTGCCCCCAGTAGCTGAGGACGCAGACGTAACGAGGTCGACAGTGAAGGCTGCCCCAACACTCACTGTCAGCACCTGCGAGGCAGACGCCAGGCCTGATTTCGTGAAGGTGAGGGTCACGGTGCCCGCCTTGTCGTAGCTCAGCCCCGAGAAGGAGGCAAACCCTGCGCTTGCCGTGGCCTGCGTCGTTCCTGAGAGGGTCCCCGTGCCTCCGGTCGCGGTCACAGTCACGCTCGTCGTTGAGTCCGTTGTCACGGTGTTGCCTCCAGCGTCCATGAGGTTGATCACAGGGCCAGAAGTCAAGGCAACGCCACCGGTGGCGGTGGACCAGGGAGTGAACACACCGAGCTTGGCAACGGCACCCACGGCCACCGACACGGCCTGCGTCGTCGCGGTCAGGGTGGTGTGCGAGTACGTCAGGGTAATTGTCTCCGCCTTGGTGTAGCTGAGGCCCACGAAGCTTGCGATGCCTGCGGACGCGGAGGCATACGTGGTGCCGGACAGCGTGCCAGTGCCAGCTGCAGCCGCGGTCACCACGGTGGTGCTGTCGGTTGTGACAATGTTGCCCCCGGCGTCCTGCACACTCACACGCGGCTGGGTGGCGAAGACGCTACCGCCAGTAGCGCCTGCAGCGCCAGTCTGGACAGCCAGCTTGGTAGCCGTCCCCACGGTGATGGTGAGCGTCTGGCTGGTGGACGACAGGCCCGTCTTGCTGAAGGTGAGCGTGATGCTCTCGGCCTTGGAGTAGATCAGGCCCACAAACGTCGCCACGCCAGCCGACGCTGACGCCTGCGTGGTGCCCGACAGAGTCCCGACACCCCCGCTAGCAGCAACCGTGATCAGGGTGGTGCTGTCCGTCGTGGCAAGGTTGCCGCCAGCGTCTTGCAGGGCGACGGCTGGCTGAGTGCCGAACGCACTGCCACCGGTGGCGCCGGCAGCGTTTTGTGACATGACGAGCTTTGCGACAGGGCCCACGGTCACGGTCAGGGACTGGGTGACGGCGACGAGGCCGGCCTTGGTGAAGGTGAGGGTGATCGTCCCGGCCTTGTCGTACACGAGGCCCGAGAAAGACGCCAGCCCCGACTGCACTCTGACCTGTGTAGTCCCAACCAGCGTCCCAGCCCCGCTCGCGCTCAGGGTGATGGTCGTTGTGCTGTCAGTGGTCACCGTGTTGCCACCCGCGTCCTGCACAGCCGCGACAGGTTGGGTGCCGAACGCCGAGCCACCCTTGGCGCCATCAGCTGCCGTGTGCACACCCAGCTTGGCCGCGGGGCCCACAGTCACAGAGAGCGACTGCGTTGCAGACGTCAGCAGCTCTTTGGAGTAGGTCAGGGTGACAGTCTCCGCGGTCGTGTACGTGAGGCCGGAGAAGGACGCCACTCCAGAGGAGGCGGTCGCGTGCGTGGTCCCCGTCAGCGTGCCGGTTCCGCCGCTGGCTGAAACAGTGACGGTGGTGGAGCTGTCACTGGTCATGGTGCTCCCCACGGCGTCCTGGACAGTGATCACAGGCTGCGTCCCGAAGGCGACGCCGCCCGTCGCGCTCGCAGCGGCCGTTGTGACGGCGAGTTTGGAAGCCTCGCCGCTCGCTGCTGTCACCTTGAGGGACTGGGTCACGGCCTGGAGCCCCGCGCTGGAGTAGGTGAGGGTGATCGTCTCGGCCTTGCTGTGCGCGAGCCCTGAGAACGCCGCGAGGCCAGAGGCTGCGGTTTTCTGCGCTGTGCCAGAGAGAGCGCCGCTCCCGGCCGCAGCGACAAAGACCACAGTCTGGCTGTCGGTGGAGACAGTGTTGCCGCCCGCGTCCTGCACTGCAATCACAGGCTGTGTCACGAACTGAGTCGCGACCACAGCGCTCCCAGCAGCGGTCTGGATACCGAGTTTGGCGGCTGAGCCCACACTCACCGACAGAGACTGCGTCGCGGAGGTCAGTCCCGACCGGGAAAAGGTGAGAGTAATGGTCTCGGCCTTGTCGTAGTGCAGTCCCGCGTACGTCGCCACGCCCGAGGACGCTGTCGCCTGCTTGGTGCCTGACAGGGTGCCAGTGCCGCCTGAAGCCGTCACGAGCACGATCGAGGTGCTGTCTGCCACTACGGTGTTACCGCCCGGATCTCGGACAGCAATCGCAGGCTGGGCGGCCCAGATGGATCCACCTGTTGCACCCGATGCGGCGGTCTGAACGCCGAGGGAGGTGGCGGAGCCGACGGCGACTGTCAGAGTTTGGGTGGCGGCCGTCAAGCCTGTTTTGGAGAAGGTCAGGGTCACGGTCTCTGCCTTGGAGTAGGTGAGACCGGAGAAGGTCGCGAGACCCAGCGAGGAAGTCGCCTGCGTCGTGCCTGACAGCGTGCCTGACCCCCCGCCAGCGCTGCAGGTGACGATAGTCGTGCTGTCGGCGGTGACAGTGTTGCCTCCGGCGTCCTTGACAGCAACCACGGGCTGAACCGCGAACGCCGTGCCACCGTTGGCGTCAGCGGCAAGGCGGAACACGGAGAGGGCGGCGACCGCGCCGACGGTCACCGTCAGCGACTGCGACGTCGACGTGAGGCCGGACTTGCTGAAGAGCAGCGTGAACGCTTCTGCCTTGGTGTAGCTCAGACTGGCAAAGGTGCAGACCCCGGTGGCAGCCGTCGCAGTCAGCGTGCCGGACAGCGTGCCCGTGCCGCCACTCTGAGAGGCGGTGACAACCGAGCTGCTGTCTGTCGTGACTGTGTTGCCGCCCGCGTCTTGGATGTTGATCGCCGGCTGGGTCGTGAAGATCGTGCCCCCAGTGGCGCCAGCCGCGGCCCTGTCCACCGCCAGCTTGGCAGCGGGGCCGAGCGCGACTGTGAGCGACTGGGTGGTGGAGGTAGCAGACGCGGCGCTGTAGGTGAGGGTCAGCGTGTCCACTGTCGTGTACGACAGGCCCGAGAACGTCGCGATACCGGAGCGGACAGCCGCTTGCGTGGTGCCGGACAGAGGCAGCGCGGCCCCGTTCTTGCTGGCAGCAGCAGTGACCATCGTCGTGCTGTCGGTGACCACCGTGTTCCCGCCGGCGTCCTGCACCGCGATGGCTGGTTGGGTCGTGAAGGGCATGCCACCAGTGGCGCCTGCCGCTGCGGTGCTGATGGCAACCTTGGCGACGGGGCCAAGAGCAACAACCAGCGACTGCGACGCGGAGACGAGCCCGGACTTGGTGAAGGTGAGGGTGATGGTCTCCACTTTGTCGTACCTGAGGCCGGAAAACGTCACCTCGCCGGAGACGGCTGTCTTGGTTGAGGAGCCGGAGAGCGTCCCGGTGCCGCCGGACGCGGCGACCGTCACAATGGTGCTGGAGTCCGTCGTGACCTTGTTGCCGCCCGCGTCTTGAAGTACAAGCTTGGGCTGAGTGCCAAACGCGGAGCCGCCCGTGGCCGATGCAGCAGGGATGTCCATGCCGATTTTAGCCACAACGCCCACAGCGACGGTGAGCAGCTGTGCGGTTGACGTGAGCCCGGTCTTGGTAAACGTCAGCGTGATGGTCTCCGCCTTGTTGTATGTCACACCGACAAACGTCGCGATGCCAGACGATGCCGTGGCCTGCGTGCTGCCTGACAGCGTCCCAGTGCCGCCCGAGGCAGCGACTGTCACAGACGTCGTCCCGTCTGTAGTCACCGTGTTGCCGCCAGCGTCGAGGATGGCCAGCCTGGGCTGGGTTGAGAACGCCAGGCCACCGGTCGCGCCCGTGGCCGCAGTGTGCACAGACAGCTTCGCCGCAGCGCCGACCCCGACCGCCAGCGTCTGCGAGGTGGGCGCCAGCAGGCTCTTGGTGAAGGTGAGCGTGATGGTCTCAGCCTTGCTGTACGTCAGCCCCGTGAAGGTCGCCACGCCCGCAGACGCCGACGCCTGCGTTGTGCCTGTGAACGTCCCGGTGCCCCCGCTGGCCGCGACAGTGACCACGGTGGTGGTGTCACTCGTCATGACCGAGCCCGCAGCATCCTGGATTGCAATGGCCGGCTGTGTGCCGAAGGCCGTGCCACCCTTGGCGTTTGCGGCCGCCGTGCTGACAGCAAGCTTGCTGGCAGTGCCCGAGGCGGCCGTCACCGCAAGCCCTTGGGTTGCGGACGTGAAGCCCGTGGAGCTGTAGGTGAGCGTGATTTCGGACTGGACCGTGCTGTACGCAAGGCTGCTGAAAGACGCCACACCAGACGCGGCTGTGGCCTGCGTGGTGCCTGACAAGGACCCACTGCCGCCGCTAGCAGCGACAGAGATCACCGACGTGCTGTCAGTACTCACTGTGTTGCCACCGGCATCCTGCACAGAGACCTTCGGCTGAATGCCGAACGCCTGCCCAGCCACAGCGCTCGCAGCCTCCGTGGCGACACCGAGCTTGGCGGCCGGCCCCACGGCCACGACGAGGGACTGGGAGGCGGACTGGAGCCCGCCCTTGCTGAAGGTGAGGGTGACAGTCTCAGCCTTGTTGTACGACAGCCCAACGAACGTCACGATGCCGGACGACGCCGTGGCAGTGATGGTCCCAGCAAGAGTCCCGGTGCCTCCACTGGCAGACACAGTCACAATGGTCGTGCTGTCTGTCGGCACAGTGTTCCCGCCCGCGTCTTGGACCGCGAGTTTGGGCTGGGTCGTGAACGGCGTGCCTCCGACGGCCCCAGACGCCACCACAGTGGCAGCCAGCTTCGCCGCCGGCCCAGGCGAAACGACCAGGGACTGCGTCGCGCTGGTCAGACTGCCGGAGGTGTACGTCAGAGTGATGGTTTCCGCCTTGTCGTAGCTCAGCGCAGAGAAGGTCGCGATGCCTTGAGCCGCAGTGACTTGCGGCGGGCCTGACAGCGTGCCGGCGCCACCGCTGGCGGCAACAGTGACGATGGTGGAGGAGTCCGTGGTGACGACGTTGTTGCCGTAATCCTGCACTTGCACAGTGGGCTGTGTCGAGAAAAAGATGCTCCCAGCTGCGCCCGCGGCAGCGGTGGACAGGACGAGCTTGGACGACGTGCCGATTGCGACTGTCAGGGACTGCGTTGCTGAGGTCAGCCCGGCCCTGGAGTAGATGAGCGTGATGGTAGTCGCCATGTTGTGTGTGAGGCCGGCGAAGGTTGCCACGCCTGACACCGCGGTGGTCTGCGTTGTGCCTGTCATCGTTCCTGACCCCGACGCCGTCACTGTGACAACCGAAGTACTGTCCGTGGTGACGGTGTTACCCCCCGCATCCTGCACAGCCACCTTGGGCTGGACCGCAAAGGCCGAGTTGGGAATCGCGATGGCAGCGGCCGTCAGCACCCCAAGCTTCGCGGCAGCACCAACCACCACGGAGAGCGACTGCGAGGCCGACATGACGCCGGTCTTCGAGTACGTCAGCGTTAGTGTTCCCGCCTTGTCGAAGCTTAGTCCAGCGAAGGTCGCCTGTCCAGACGCAGCAGTGGCGAGGGTCGTTCCGGACAGAGAGCCGGTGCTACCACTCGCCGAGACAGTCACGATTGTGCTGCTGTCGGAGGTCACGGTGTTGCCTCCGGCATCCTGCAACAGCACCTTGGGCTGCTGGGCGAAGACGATGCCGCCAGCTGCGTTGGCGGCCGCCGTGGCAAGGACAAGCTTTGAGACGGCGCTGACGGCAACCACCAGGGACTGGGTCGCGGCCGTGAGGCCTGACGCGCTGAAGGTGAGAGTCACGGTCTCTGCCCTGTTGTACGACAGCCCCGGGAAGCTCGCTTGCCCAGCCTGCGCGGTAGCAATCAGGGTGCCGTTGAGGGCACCCAGGCCGCCACTAGCACTGACTGTGATCTTCGTAGCGCTGTCAGTTGTCACAGTGTTGCCCCCCGCGTCCTGAATCACCACGACAGGCGCAGTGGAGAACACGAGACCGCCTGTGGCCACGCCCGCCGTCGTGAGAACAATCTTCGCGGCAGGGCCGACAACGACGGTGAGCGACTGCGATGCTGACGTCAGCCCAGTCTTGGAGAAGGTGAGAGTGATGGTGTCGGTTTTGCTGTAAACCAGCCCTGCGAACGTCGCCACACCAGCCGACGCAGAGGCCTGAGTGGTCCCTGAGAGGGAGCCGCTGCCACCCGTCGCGGCCACAGTTACGACCGTTGTGAAGTCTGTGGAGACTGTGTTGCCACCAGCGTCGAGCACCGCGACCACTGGCTGGGTGCCGAACACAGAGCCACTCTTGGCCGACGCCGCGGCTGTGGTGAGGGAGAGCTGCGAGGCAACACCCACTGCCACAGCCAGCGCCTGGGTTGCCGAGGTGAGCCCAACCTTGGAGTACGTCAGTGTGATGGTCTCCACTTTGCTGTACACCAGGTTGGAGAACGTCGCGACCCCGAGCTGGGCCACGGCTGTGGTTCCTCCAGAGAGAGCACCAGTCCCACCGGTAGCAAGAACGGTCACCACAGTGGTGCTGTCCGATGCCAGTGCGTTGCCACCAGCGTCCTGCACCGACACCTTGGGCTGGGTCGTGAACGCCACGCCGCCGACAGCGCCAGCGGCAGGGTTGGTGAGCACCAGCTTCGTGGCTGCGCCCACTGCAACGGTGAGTGACTGCGTCACAGAAGTCAAACCCGTCTTGGCGTACGTCAGGGTCACTGTCTCTGCAGCCGAGTACCTCAGGCCGGCAAACGTGACTAGCCCGGACGCGGCCGTGGCCCGTGTAGTTCCTGAGAGGGAGCCTGAGCCCGTGGACGACACCGTCACGATCGTGGTGCTGTCGCTGGTCACTGTGTTGCCCCCGGCGTCCTGCACTACAACCGTCGGTTGCGTGCCAAACACCACGTTCGGGATGGCGGAGGCGGCAGGGGTTGCTACACTGAGCTTGGCGACAACGCCGAGCGCTACAGTTAGCGACTGCGTCGCGGTGGTAAGCGCAGACTTGGCAAAAGAGAGGGTGATGGATTCCATTTTGCTGTACTTGAGGCCTGCAAAGGTTGCGTAGCCCGAAGCCGCTGTCGCTTGCGTTGTGCCAGAGAGAGTGCCGGTGCCGCTGCTGGACACGGTCACCACAGTGGAGCTGTCGGTGGTCACCACGTTGCCCCCAGCGTCCTGCACCGCGACGATCGGCTGCGTGGTGAACAAGGTGCCACCCATGGCGCCAGCAGCGAGCGTGGAGACGATCAGCTTGGTGGCCGCCCCAAGGGCGACCGCCAGGGACTGCGTAGCAGACGTGAGCGCGGAGCGACTGAAAGTGAGTGTGATGGTTCCGGCCTTGGAGTACTGCAGGTTGGTGAACGTCACGATTCCAGCCACCGCCATCACCTGAGAGGTGCCGGACAGAGTGCCAGACCCGCTCGCAGCCGCAGTCACCACGGAGGTGGAGTCGGTCGAAACCACATTGCCACCTGCGTCCTGGATCAACACGACGGGCTGCGTCGTAAACGGAGTGCCACCGAGCGCTCCGGCGGGAGCGGTGTGCACGACAATCTGCGTGGCCGGGCCCACAGCAACAAAGATGGACTGCGTCTCGGACGTGAGCCCCACCTTGCTGAAGGTCAACGTGATCGTGCCAGTTTTGGTGTAGCTCAAGCCTGCGAACGTGACGACACCGGATAATGCCAGCGCGTGCGTGGTGCCTGACAGGGTACCCGTCCCACTCGCTGACACGGTGACGGCAGTCGAGCTATCAGTGGTCACGTCGTTCCCCCCTGCGTCCTGCAGCTTGAGAACGGGCTGCGTCACAAACACAGTCGCAGCGACAGCCGTCGCTGCCGCCGTCACTGTCACTATTTTTGACGCAGCGCCCAGCGACACTGACAGAGACATGGTCGCCGAAGTCAGGAGCGCCTTCGAGAAGGTCAGGGTCACCGTCTCCTTCTTGCTGTACGCCAGGTTCGTGAACGTCGCCACACCAGCGACCGCAGTGGAAGTTGTGGTGCCCGACAGAGCGCCGGTACCACCCGAGGCCGCCACGGTGACGACCGTGCTCGAGTCGGTCGTCAACGTGTTCCCAGACGCGTCCACCACGGATATCTTGGGCTGGGTCGTGAAGGCCACTGCGGACACAGCGCCGGCCGCAGCGGTGTGCACGACGAGCCGCGAGGCCGCGCCCACTGCGACTGTCACTCTGAGCGACTGTGTCGCGGCGGTAAGCCCCGAGGCCGAGAAGGTCAGGGTGACGTCCTCCGCCTTGTTGTACCACAAGCCAGCGAACACTGCGACGCCAGTGGCCGCAGCGGCCTGTGTCGCTCCCGCCAGCGCTCCAGTGCCACCGCTGACGGCCGCAGTGACGGACGACGTGCTGTCCGTGGTCACGGTGTTGCCACCAGCGTCCTGCACGGCGACTCGCGGCTGCGTGCCAAAGGAGGTGGACACGATCGCGTCGGCTGCAGCGACGGACACGCCGAGTTTGGTTGCTGTGCCAACGGCCACAGCCAGCTGCTGGGTCGCAGAAGTGAGTCCGGACTTGGAAAACGTCAGCGTCAGAGTTTCAGCCTTGCTGTAGGTCAAGCCTGCGAACGTGGCAACGCCCGCCGCCGCAGTGGCCGTGGTGGTGCCGGTGAGAGAGCCCGTGCCCGAGGTCACCTGCACCGACACGACAGTTGTGGAGTCTGTGGTGACCAGGTTGCCGCCAGCGTCGCGCACCTCCACCTTGGGCTGCGTGGCGAAGGCGGTACCCCCGAACGCAGTGGCGGCCGCTTGGGACACTGCGAGGACGGCGGCTGGCCCTAGACTGACGACGACGTTTGCTTGGTCGACGGAGGTGAGGCCCGTCGCCGAGAAGGTCAGCGTCACAGTTTCCGCCTTGGAGTACGCGATGTTGGTGAACGCCGCCACGCCCACAGACGCCTGCACAGTGGTGACGCCCGACAGACTGCCTGTCCCAGCCGACGTGACCGTGATCATCGAGGCGCTGTCGCTGGTGACTGTGTTCTTGCCCGCGTCCTGCACTGCAATGATGGGCTGAGTCTGGAACGCAACACCAGCGAAAGCAGACGCGGAGGCGGTCACGGACCCTAGCTGCGCCGCAGGGCCGAGGGACACGGTCAGAGACTGCGTCGTGGACGTGAGCGACGACCCCGAGAATGTCAGCGTGACGGTCTCAGGCTTGTCGTAGTACAGATTGGAGAAGGTAGCCACGCCCGACTCAGCAGTTGCCGTCTTGGTGCCCTGCAGCGTGACAGTGCCACCGCTGGCTGCAGCAGTGACGACAGCCGCGCTCGTGGTCACAGTGTTGCCACCCACGTCCTGCACCAGCACCACAGGCTGGGCACTGAAGGCCCGCCCTCCAGTAGCGCCCGAGGCCGCAGTGCTGACGGCCAGCTTGGCAGCAGGGCCGAGGCCAACGGTGAGAGACTGGGTCCCAGAGCGCAGGCCCGACTTGGAAAAGGTGAGGGTGATGGTCTGCGCGGTAGTGTACACCAGCCCGGCGAAGGCCGCGAGACCAGAGGTGCACTGCATCTGTGTGGTTCCCGACAGGGTGCCCGAGCCCCCGCTTGCCGCAACAGTGACGACCGTGGTACTGTCTGTGGTCACCACATTGCCCCCAGCGTCCTGCACCATCGCGACAGGCTGGGTCCCGAACACTGCGCCTCCCACAGCAGAGGAGGCAGCCGTCGAGACACCGAGCTGTGAAGCTGTGCCAACGGTCACAGTGAGGGCCTGGGTGGCGGACGCAAGCCCAGTCCTGGAATATGTGAGAGTGATCGCCTCTGCCTTGGTGTACGTCAGAGCAGAGAACCAGGCGATTCCTGCGATCGCAGTGGCCTGTGTGGTTCCGGACAGCGTCCCGGAGCCGCCACTCGCAGCCAGAGTGACCACTGAGCTACTGTCGCTCGTGACAGTGTTCCCGCCCGAGTCTTGCACCACAACCTTGGGTGCGGTGGTGAACAACGCCCCGCCCGCGGCTCCAGCCGCAGCAGTTGCCACACCCAGCTTGACCGCCGTGCCGACAGCGATGGACAACGGCTGCGTGACAGACGCGAGGCCCGCCTTGCCGTACGTGAGGGTCACCGTCTCCGCCTTGCTGTACACCACCCCGGCAAACGCAGCCACGCCCGCGGCCGCTGTCGCCTGCGTGGTGCCAGAGAGCGCGCCGGAGCCGCCCGAGGACGTGACAGTGACCACGGTGGTGGTGTCCGTGGTGATGGTGTTGCCACCAGCGTCCTGCACAGTCACTCTGGGCTGCGTCGAGAACACCGAGCCTCCCAAGGCGCCAGCGGCAGCGGTGGTGAGCGTCAGTTTGGACGCCGCGCCCATGCCGACGGTGAGCGACTGGGTCGCAGACGTCGTCCCTGTCTTGCTGAAGGTCAGCGTGATGGTCTCAGCGATGGTGTACGCCAGGCCTGTGAACGTTGCAACTCCAGCAACAGCTGTGGCCTGAGTGCTGCCGGAGAGCACACCCGAGCCACCGCTGGCTGCGACCGTGATGACAGTGGTGCTGTCTGAGGTCACAGCGTTACCGCCGGCGTCCTGAACCGCAATCACAGGCTGGATGCCGAACGCTGCTCCGCCAAAAGCAGAGGCAGCGACGGTGGTCTGGATCAGCTTGGCCACGGCCCCAACACTCACGGTCAGTGTCTGGTTGGTGAGCGTGAGCCCAGTTTTGGTGAAGGTGAGCGAAATGGTCTCCGCCTTGTCGTAGATCAGACTCGCAAAGCTGGCAACGCCAGAGGTGGCAATGGCAGTTGTGGCGCCAGTCAAACTGCCCGTGCCCCCGCTCGCTGCCACGGTGACGATGGTGCTGCTGTCGGTGGTGAGCGTGTTACCCCCTGCATCACTCACCGCAACCTTGGGCTGCGTCGTCATCGCTGTCCCTCCAGTCGCCCCCGAGGCCGCGGTGGTGATGACAAGGCGAGAAGCAGACCCAAGTGCGACCGTCACAGACTGCGTCGTCGACGTAAGCAGCGACGCGGAAAAGGTGAGGGTGACAGTCTCGGCCTTGTCGTACACCAACCCAGCGAAGGTCGCCACGCCAGCCACCGCGGTGGCAGTGGTGTTGCCCGACAGCGAGCCAGTGCCACTCGCAGACAGCGTTACAATCGTGGTGCTGTCGGACGTGACAGGACTGTCCGCAGCGTCGAAAACGTAGATCTGGGGCTGGGTGGTGAACACCGAGCCTCCTTTGGCGCCGGAGGCAGTGACTTTGGTGGACAGCTTGTAGGCGTCTCCGGTGGCAGCACTCACTTTGAGGGACTGGCTCCCAGACGTGAGCCCCGACTTGGAGAAGGTAAGCGTCACAGTTTCAGCCACGGAGTAGGACACGCCAGCATACGACACGACACCAGCTGAGGCGGACACCTGGGTGGTCCCTGTCAAGGTCCCGGTGCCTCCACTTACTGACAGCGTCACGATTGTCGAGCCGTCACCAGACAGAGTGTTGCCTCCCGCGTCCTGCACGTTCACCTGCGGTTGAACTCCAAACGCGGAGCCGACCACAGCCGACCCAGCGAGCGTCTTGAGCGAGAGCCGCGCAGCAACACCGACAGCGACAGTCACCGATTGAGTAGCCGACGTCAGGCCTGTCCTGGAGAAGGTTAGCGTGATTGTGGCGGCCAGGCTGTAAGCCACGCCGGAGAAAGTGGCGACGCCAGAAGCCACAGTGGACGTGGTGGTGCCCGAGAGAGTGCCAGCGCCGCTGCTTGCCACAGTGACAACTGAGACCCCGTCGGTGGTCACCGTGTTGCCGCCCGCGTCCTGCACTGCCACCGCAGGCTGAGGCACCAAGGCCAGTCCACCCGTTGCGGACGATGTCCCAGCGCTGGTTGTAACCGCGAGCTTGGTCGCGGCTCCGAGCAAAATATCGAGCGTATGAGTCGCGGACGTCAAGCCGGCCGACGAGTACGTGAAGGTTACGCCGGAGTTGACCTTGTCATACGAGATGCCTGAGAACGCCGCGACTCCCTGGGACGCAGTGGCTTGGGTCGAGCCCGACAGAGCTCCAGCGCCGTCCTCGGACACTGTCACAACAGTTGTGCTGTCGCTCGTAACCCAATTGCCGCCTGGGTCCTGAACGGCGATCCTGGCCTGCGTGGCAAAGGGAGTGCCGGCAGTAGCGCCAGCGGCAGCGGTGACCACCACGAGCTTGGACTTGGTGCCCACGGCGACGATCAGCGTCTGGCTGGCTGAAATCAAACCCTGCTTGGAGAACACCAAGGTGATCGTTTCGGCCTTGTTGTAGTGGATGCCTGAGAAAGAGCAGAGCCCACTCGACGCAACAACCTCGGTGGTGCCCGAGAGCGTCCCAGTGCCGCCGGTGACAGCTAGCGTCGCCCGGGTGGTGGAATCGGACGTGACAGTGTTGCCACCCGCGTCCTGCACCGCAATGACTGGCATCGTCGTGAACACCGTCCCGCCGGAAGCACCGGCCGCTGCGGTGGACACGCCCAGACGCGCGGCAGCGCCTACAGCCACTGTGAGGCCAGTTTGGGTGACTGACGTGAGGCCTGTCGCTGTGAAGGCCAGGGAGATGGTCTCCGCCTTGTCGTACCGCAGCCCGACGAACGCGACCAAGCCAGCGGCTGCGGACGCCTGCGTTGTGCCGGAGAGCACGCCGGTGCCTCCCGTGGCCGCGACGGTGACCACAGCCTGGCTGTCGGACACGGCGATGTTGCCACCGGCGTCTTTGACTGCGATGACTGGCTGCGCCCCGAACGCCAGGCCGCCGAACGCGGAGGCTGCGGAGGTCTGCACGAGCAGCTGTGTGCCAGGCCCGGCTGCGACTGTCAGCGGCTGCGTGGTTGACGTGAGGCCGGTCCTGCTGAAGGTCAGCGTCACGCTGAGCGCAGTGCTGTACTGGAGGCCCGAGAACGTGGCCACTCCTGCCACCGCAGAGACCTTGGTGGTGCCAGAGAGCGCACCAGAGCCATCAGCAGACGCTGTGACCTCGGAGGTGTCAGTGGTGACGACGTTGCCCCCAGCGTCGTTGATAGTCACTCTGGGCTGTGTTGAGAAGGCTGACCCTCCCGTGGCGCCCGCTGCAGGCGTGGCAATCACGAGCTGTGCCGCAGAACCGACCGCGACCGTGAGCGGCTGGGTCAGGGAGGTGATGCCAAGCTTCGAAAAGGTCAGTGTGATGGTCTCGGGCTTGTCATACGCCAGCCCAACGAAGGTTGCAACGCCAGATTGCGCCGTGGCGACGGTGGACCCCGAGAGGGTCCCGGTGCCTCCCGAGGCAGACACAGTCACAATCGTCGTCGTGTCACCGGTGAGCGTGTTGCCCCCTGCGTCCTGCACCGACACCTTCGGTTGCACCCCAAACGGGCTTCCTGCTGTCGGCAGCGACGCAGCTGTGTTTGTCCCGAGTTTGGCTGCGGCGCCGAGCGCTACACCGAACGACGTCTGGGTTGTCGAAGTCAACCCAGACGCGGTGAAAGTGAGCGTAAGGGTGGCGACCTGGTTATACGACAGCCCAGTGAACGCAGCGAGGCCTGAGGCAGCCGTGGCCTGGGTCGTGCCTGACAGTGTACCGCCGCCGCCGCTCGCCGCAACCGTCACCACCGTCGCGCTATCACTGGTGACAGTGTTGCCGCCAGCGTCCTGGACCGCCGTGACAGGCTGCGTCCCGAAGGCTAGTCCAGGGATCGCTGAGGCAGCGGAGGTCGCGACGCCGAGCTTCGCTGCGGACCCGACGGTCACTGTCAAGGTCTGGGTCGCTGACGTGAGCCCTGACCTGGTGTAGGTGAGCGTGACCGTTCCAGCAGTGGTGAAAGACAGCCCAGAGAACGGGGCCAGGCCCTGAGAGGCCGTTGCCTGCGCGTTGCCTGACAGAGTGCCGCTGACCCCGCTGGCGGCCACGCTCACAATTCCGCCGTCCGATGTCACCGTGTTGCCGCCCGCGTCCTGGACTGCCAGCACCGGCTGCACGGCAAACACTGCACCGCCCGCGGCCGACCAGGCAGCAGTGACAACAGCGAGCTTGGCTGCTGCTCCGACCGTCACCGTCAGAGACTGGGTGACCGGCGCGAGGTCTGACTTCATGAACGTGAGCGTAATAGTCTCAGCCACCGCGTAGCTGAGACCGGAGAAGGTGCACAAACCCGCTGAGGCGGACGCGACAGTTGTGCCAGACAGGGCGCCCTTGCCCCCGCTGGCGGCCACGGTCACAGACGTTGTGCTGTCTGTTGTGAGTGTGTTGCCACCCGCGTCCTGCACCGTGATCTTCGGCTGTGTGGTGAAAGCCACGCCACCGGTGGCACCCACGGCTGCGGTGTCTATGCCAAGTTTTGCGGCAGATCCCAACGCCACTGTGACTGATTGCGTGACCTGCGTGAGACCCGCAGAAGTGAATGCGAGAGTCAGGACCTCGTTTTTGCTGTATGCCAGCCCCACAAAAGTTGCCACGCCTGCAGCAGTCGATGCTTGGGTTGAGCCAGACAGGGTCCCTGTCCCGCCAGCCACGGTGACGACTGTGCTGCTTGTGGGCACAACGTTGCCGCCCACATCCTGTACAGTGACAACCGGCTGCGTCGTGAAGATCGTGCCGCCCTTGGCTCCTGAAGCCGTCGTCAGCGTTGCCAGCTTGGTGGCGGTGCCAACAACCACAGCTAGGGTCTGGGTACCAGAGGTCAGGCTTGACTTGCTGAAGGTCAGCGTCACTGTTTCGGCCTTGCTGTAAGTTAGCCCAGAGAAGGTAGCAACGCCAAGACCAACTGTGGCCTGCGTGTTGCCTGACAGGGTGCCGGTGCCGCCCGAGGCAGCGACCGTTATGACGGTGGAGGAGTCGGTGGTGAGCGTGTTGCCGCCGTTGTCGACCACTGTGACCACGGGCTGAGTGGTGAAGGCAGTCCCCCCCGCAGCGCCAGCGGCAGGGGTCCTGACCCAGACAGCCTTGGCCGAGCCGAGCGTCACCAAAAGAGACTGCGTCAGCAAAACCAGGCCGGTGGTGGTGGAAAACGTGAGGGTGATGGTGCCCAGGGCGGAGTAGGACAGACCCGTGAACGTGGCCACGCCAGAGGCAGCCGTCGCCTGCGTTGTGCCTGAGAGAGTCCCGCTGCCCCCACTGGCCACAACCGTCACGACAGTCGTTGTGTCTCCCGTGACGGTATTGCCGCCCGCGTCCTGGATGTACACGCGAGGCTGCGTGGTGAAGGCCGTGCCCCCCGTGGCCCCCGCCGCGGCAGTGTGTGTGCCGAGCCGCGACGCGCCACCCACAGCCACAGCCAAGCTGTTCTGCGTGGCAGAGCTCAGCCCGGTCTTGGCAAAGGTGAGAGCGATCGTCAACGCCGTGCTGTACTTGAGGTCAGAGAACGTCGCGACACCGCCGACGGCAGCGGCAGTAAGGGTGCCTGACAGCACCCCGGCCCCACTCGCGGACACCGTGACAACGACGCTCGAGTCTGTCGTGACCGCGTTGCCGCCCGCGTCCTGCACCGCCACGACGGGCTGCGTAGTGAAGGCAGCTCCGCCAACCGCGCCAGCCGCCGCCGTTGTCACTACCAGCTTGGTGGCTGCACCGACACTGACGACAAGGGACTGCGAAACTGACACCAGGCCGCTGGAGGTGAAGGTAAGGGTGATTGTTTCGGCCTTGCTGTAGACAATCGAGGAGAACTTGGCCACCCCAGACACAGCTGTCGCCTGGGTGGTGCCCGTTAAACTGCCAGTGCCGCCACTCATGGCCACGGTCACGATAGAGGTGTCCGACATCATCGTCGTGCCCGCCACGTCTTGGACGATGACCTGCGGCTGGACGTCGATGACAGAACCTCCCCGAGCCGACGACGCGTATGCGAGAAGTGCGAGCTTGGACGAGGTGCCCGTTGCCGCCGTCACCTTGAGCGACTGCGTGGCCGAGGTGAGGCCAGAGGAGGCGAACGTCAGGACAATTGTCGCGGCAGTCGAGTACTGCAGCCCTGTGAACGAGGCCACGCCCTGCGAGACTGCGAGCTGCGTGGTGCCCGAGAGCGTGCCACCGCCAGAAGCTGAGAGACTGACGCGGGTTGTGCTGTCCGTGACGACTGTGTTGCCGCCGGGGTCCTGCACGGCTACGGTGGGTTGCGTTCCGAAGTTAACAGCAAGCACCGCGGAGGCGGCCTCTGTCGTGATGGTCCACTTGGAAGCAGCACCAACCGTAACAGCCAGCATTTGCGTCGCAGACGTCATCCCAGACTTTGAGAACGTGAGGGTGACCGTCTCTGCCTTGTTATAATGCAACGAGGAGAACGTCGCGACCCCAGACACAGCAGTCGCAGTGAGCGTCGTGGCCAGCGTGCCCGTGCCCCCGCTCGCAGCGACAGTGACAATCGTGCTGCTGTCGGCGCTCAACAAATTGCCTCCAGCGTCTTGCACCTGGACCTTGGGCTGCGTAGTGGCGGCAGACCCGCCCACAGCGCCTGACATCGGCGTGACCAGCACCAGCTTCGCTGCGGCGCCCACAGCCACCGTCAGCGACTGTGTGGCCGAGGTGAGCCCAGTCTTGGAAAAGGTGAGGGTGACGGTCTCAGCTGTGCTGTACCAGAGGCCAGTGAAGGTTGCGACGCCCGAGGCAGCAGTGGCCGTCAGCCTCCCAGAGAGAGTCCCCGCCCCGCTCGCCGCAACTGTCACGACCGTGTTGCTGTCCGAGCTGACTGTGTTGCCGCCCGCATCTTGGACGGTGACGACGGGCTGTGTCGTGAAGGCAGTGCCAGGCATGGCGCCGGCCGCGGCAGTGGTGACGGCGAGCTTGCTCACCGCCCCAGTCGCCACGGTGAGCGCCTGCGTGGCTGACGTCAGACCGGTCTTGGAGTAAGTGAGGGTGACGGTCTCAGCTTTGCTGTACGCCACACCCGCAAAAGTCGCGACACCCGACGCGCAGGTTGCTGTTAGGGTTCCCGACAGCGCGCCCGAGCCTCCAGAGGCTGCCACAGTGACGATCGTGGTCGAGTCTGTGGTCAGGATGTTAGAGCCGGCGTCCTGGACCTGCAGCGCTGGCTGCGTGGCGAACGCTGTGCCCCCCGTCGCCGCAGCGGCGCTCGTCTTGATGATCAGTTTCGACGCGGCCCCGACGGCCACTGTCAGCGACTGGGTCACAGCGGTCAGACCAGAGTGGGAGAAGGTGAGGGTGATGGTTTCCGCTTTGTCGTACGACAGGCCGGCGAAGGTGACCTTGCCGGACACAGCAGTCACTTGCGTCGTACCTGACAGCGTGCCCGTCCCTCCCGAGGCCGCAACCGTCACAATGGTGGTGCTGTCGGTGGAGACTGTGGTCCCGCCTATCGCCCGCACCAGGACGACTGGCTGCGTGGCAAAGGCTGTGGTGGCGGTCGCCGTGGCTGCTGAGGTTAGCAACCCAAGGTGCGTCGCGGCGCCCAGCGTCACGTCCAGGGTCTGGGAAGTCGCCGTAAGCCCAGCCTTGGTGAACGAGAGCGTGATGGTTTCGACCAGGTTGTACGAGAGTCCGGCGAAGGTGGCGACACCCGTAACAGCAGCCACGGTTGTGGTGCCAGACAGGGTGCCGGTTCCCCCTGAGGCCGCTAGGGTCACCGTCGACGTGTCCGACGTCACGGTGTTTCCACCAGCGTCTTGAATCGCCACCTTGGGCTGCGTAGTCCAAGTCGCGCCGCCCAGGGCGCCAGCGGCAGTGACCGTCACGGCAAGCTTGGTGGCCGTACCCACTGACACGGTGAGAGACTGCGTGACCGTTGTAAGCATGGAGGCCGTGAAGGTGAGGGTGATCGCCTCCGCGCTCGTGTAGCTGAGGCCAGCGAACGTGGCAAGTCCGGAGGCCGCGGTGGCCACCGTCGTGCCCATGAGCGCCCCGGTCCCGCTGGCCGACACGGTCACCACTGTCGTGTGGTCACTCGCCACTGTGGCCCCCGCCGCGTCCTGGATTGCAATCTTGGGTTGAAAGCCGAACACGGAGCCGCCGGTGGCCGAGGCAGCGGTGACCGAGCTGGCCAGCTTGGCAGCCTGACCTGATGCCAGTGTGACAAGGAGAGACTGCGTGGCCGAGGTGAGCCCTGTCTTGCTGAAGGTCAGCGTCACCGTTTCAGCCTTGCTGTACGTCAGGCCCGTGAAGGTCGCTATTCCGCTGCTTGCGGTCGCAGTTGTGGTACCGGACAGCGAGCCGCTGCCGCCGGCAGACACAGTGACAATGGTGCCAGAGTCGGTCGTGACCGTGTTTCCACCGGCGTCTTGGACCCCCACGGCTGGCTGCGTGCCAAAGACAGAGGTCTGCACAGCGCTGCCTGCAGGCGTGAGCACGCCCAACTTCGCCCCGGCACCGAGGGCGATAGCCAGCGACGACGTCGCGGAGGTGAGGCCGGACCTCGAGTAGGTGAGGGTGACCGTTTCCACCTTGTTGTACCACAGGCCGGAAAAGGACGCCACGCCGAGCACCGCCGTGGCCACTGTTGTGCCAGAAAGCGTTCCCGTACCCCCGCTGGCCGCCAGCGTGACGATGGAGAAGCTGTCAGACGTCACCGTGTTCCCGCCCACGTCCTGGACGGCGACCACAGGCTGCGTTGTGAAGGCGGCTCCGCCCAACGCGCCCGCCGCTGCAGTCGTGACCACGAGCTTGGAGGCGGTCCCAACGGCCACGGTGAGCGTTTGTGCGGCGGAGGAGAGGCCTGTCTTGGTGAACGTCACGGACACGGCCTCAGCCTTGCTGTAGGACAGGCCGGCGAAGCTAGCAACGCCCGCCACCGCGGTGGCCGTGTTGGTCCCAGAGAGGGTCCCAGTGCCAGTCACGGTCACGGTGACCACCGTGGTATCCGAGGTCAGCGTGTTGCCACCGGCGTCTTGGATGGAGACCTTAGGCTGTGTGGTCCAGGCAGCGCCGCCGGCTGCTCCTGCGGCAGGGGTTTGGATCATGAGCTTGCTGGCTGCGCCAACAGCCACAGTCAGCGCCATCGTGACGGCCGTGAGGCCGCTTTTCGAGAATGTGAGGGTGATCGCGGCAGCCAAGTCGTACTTGAGGTTGGTAAACGTGCACACCCCACTCGCCGCCTGAATTTGGGTCGTGCCGGAGAGGGACCCTGCGCCACTCGCAGTCACAGTCACCAGCGTTGTGGTGTCTGTCGTCACTGTGTTGCCGCCCGCGTCCTTCACGGTGACCTTGGGCTGAGTCGTGAACGCGACCCCGCCAGTGGCCCCTGCTGCTGCTGTGTCCACGGCCAGCGCTGCAGCGGTCCCTAGCGCAACAGCGACCGACTGGGAGGCTGACGTTAGGCCTGTCTTGGCGAAAGTGAGGGTGACTGTCTCCGCCTTGCTGTAGATCAACCCCGTGAAGCTCGCTACGCCTCCGCTAGCCGTGGCGGTCAACGGCCCGGACAGCGTGCCGGTGCCTCCGCTCGACACTGTCACAATTGTGGTGCTGTCCGAGGTGACCGTGTTGCCGCCTGCGTCCTGGACTGTGATCTGGGGCTGCGTCCCAAACGCTGTCCCAGCAGCGGTGCTGGCAGGGGGCACCGTCACCGCAAGCTTGGTCGCCGGGCCGACAAAAACAGTGAGCTGCTGGGTGGCAGAGGTGAGGCCAGTCTTGGAGTACGTCAGCGTCACCGTCGCGGCCTGCGTGTAGAGCAAGTCGGTGAACGTGGCCACCCCCGCCACAGCTGCCACCTGCGTCGTCCCGGAGAGAGTCGTCGACCCTCCTGAGACCGCAGCGGTCACAGTGCTGGTGTCGCCGGTGACGGTGTTACCGCCCGCGTCCCGTACCCACACTGCGGGCTGTGTCGTAAACGCCACACCGCCGGTGGCCCCCGCAGCGGCAGTTTTAACGACCAGCTGGCTCGCCACGCCGATCGTGACGCTGAGAGACTCGGAGGCGTGCGTCAGACCTGTTTTCCAGTAGATTAGGGTGATGGTCTCCACGGTCGAGTGCGTGAGGCCGGCGAACGAGGCAATGCCAGAGGCGGCTTGGGCTGTCGTTGTTCCGGACAAGGTGCCAGTACCCCCCGTGGCCGACACAGTCACGAAGGTCGCCGAGTCCGTCGTGAGCGTGTTCCCACCAGCGTCTTGTATGGTCACCTTGGGTTGCACACCAAACGCCGAGCCGCCGGTGGCGGAGGAGGCAGCGGTGGTGACGACTAGTTTGCTAGCGACGCCGACCGCAACGACGAACGAAGCCTGGGACGCCGACGTCAGGCCTGTCTTGGAGAACGTGAGCGTGATGGTCTCCGCCTTGTCGTACGAGACACCCGAAAACTTGGCCACCCCAGCGGAAGCAGTCGCCTGCGTCGTGCCCGACAGAGTTCCGGTGCCGCCGGACTTGGCGAGAGTGACCACAGTGGTCGAGTCTGTCGTGACGGTGTTGCCACCCGCGTCCTGCACTGCCGCCCACGGCTGGGTTGCGAAAGCGAGCCCGCCTGTAGCAGAAGCGGCGCTCTGAGTCACGGCGAGCTTGCTGGCCGTACCCACGGCGACCACCAGCCCGGCTTGGGTGGCAGAGGTGAGCCCGGACTTGGAAAACGTGAGCGTAACGCCACTGGACATGGTGCTGCAGGAGAGGCCAGAGAACGTGGCCAGGCCTGCAGTGGCTGCAATCTGCGTGGTGCCTGAGAGGGTCGAGCCGCTGGCCGCCACGGTGACGGTGCTGGTGTCGCCAGTCACTCGGTTGCCGCCGGCGTCCTGGATCTCGACTGCAGGTTGAGTGGTGAAGGCGGTCCCCCCTGTCGCGCCAGCCGCCGGCGTAGCGACCCCGAGCTTGGTGGCGGGCCCGACGGCGACCACGATGCTGGACATGGTGTAGGGTTTGAGCAGCGACGCGGTAAAGTACAGGGAAATCGTCTCGGCCTTGCTGTGCGCGACGGACGCGAAGGTGGCCAGGCCCGAGCTGGCGGTCGCAGTGAGGGTGCCGCTGAGAGTGCCAGAGACACCTGCGACCAGGGCGACCGTCACAATGCTGCTGTCGGAGGTCACCCTAGTGCCAGCGCGGTCTTGAATCTCAACCACTGGCTGCTGCGTGAAGGCGACGCCGCCTGTGCCTCCAGACGCCGCAGTCACCTGCCCAATCTTGAACGCCTGGCCTGTCAGCGCGGTGACTGTGAGCGACTGGGTGGCGGTCGTGAGGCCAGTTGCGGTAAACGAGAGGGTAAGACCAGACTCGGCCTTGCTGTACGACAGGCCAGAGTACGTCACAACTCCAGCAGAGGCGGCCACGGTTGCAGTGCCAGATAACGCGCCAGTTCCTCCCGACACCGCGACCGCCACACTTGTGGTGTCGCTCGACCTCTTGTTCCCCCCTGCATCCTGGACTTCGACCACCGGCTGCGTCTCGAAAGCGGTGCCAATCGCTGCTCCCGTGGCCGCGGTCGTCACTGTGAGTTTGTTGGCAGAGCCCAGAGTGACCGTGATGGTCCCGGTGGCTGAGGTCAGAGACGCAGCAGAGTATGTCAGAGTCACGGGCCCTTCAACCTTGGACAGGGTCAACCCCGAAAACGTTGCGACGCCCGAGGAAGCCGTCACTTGCGTGGTCCCCGTCAGAGTCCCAGTCATGCCTGCGGTGGCCGCGACGGTGACAACAGTGGTGCTGTCGGTGGTGACCTTGTTATTCCCTGGATCCTGCACCTCCAACACTGGTTGTGTTGTGAAGGCAGTGCCGCCAGTCGCCGTCGCAGCAGCAGTGGTGACAGTAAGCTTCGACGCAGTTCCAAGACTGACAACAACGGCAGTCTGAGTAGCCGACGTCAGACCAGTCTTGTGGTAGGTTAGCGTGCCGATTGTCTCCACTTTGTCAAACGACAGGCCCGTGAACGTGACGACACCCGAGACGGCAGTGACCTGTGTCGTGCCGGTGATGGAGCCTGCGCCATCCTCTGTCAGGGTCACCACGGTGGAAGAATCGGTGGTGACAGTGTTGCCAGCGACGTCCTGCACCGCCACCACAGGTTGCGTGGTCCACGTTGTGCCGCCCCTTAGCCCGGCCGCTGCTGTCGTCAGGGCCAGCTTAGTGGCAGTCCCGGCGGAGACCACAAGCGAAGCAGTGACGAGGGTCAGGCCAGTCTTCGAGAAGGTCAGGAGGACGGTCTCGGCCTTATCGTAGGTAAGGCCAGCAAACGTCGCAAGCCCCGCTGTGGCAGTCGCGGTCGTCGTGCCTGACAGCGTTCCGGTACCGCTCGCCGCAACCGTCAGTATGGTGCTGCTGTCCGTGGTCACCTTGTTGCCTCCAGCGTCCTGGATCTCGATCCCCGGCTGCGTGGTGAACGCCGTGCCGCCCGCGGCCCCTGAGGCGGCTGTGGCAACCGACAGCTTAGCTGCTGCGCCCAGGGCCACCACGATGCTGCTTTGAGTCGCGGACGTGAGAGATCCGGAGCTGAACGTGAACGACGTGGTCTCGACCTTGCTGTAGGTGAGGCCGGCGAAGGTGGCGATGCCGAGAGACACTGAGGCCTGTGTTGTCCCCGACAGAGTGCCCGTGCCGCTCGCTCTGGCGACGGTCACCACCGTGGTGCTGTCAGTGGTGACGGTGTTGCCGCCAGCGTCCTGCACCGCGACCTGCGGCTGGGTGGCGAAGGCAGACCCGCCAGTCCCAGTCGCAGCACTCACGACAATTCCCAGCTTGGTGGCGGTGCCGGCCCAAACCACGAGCGATTGCGTCGCGGATGTGAGCCCGGTCTTGGCGAAAGTGAGAGTGATGGTTTCCGCCTTGGAGTGCGTGAGGCCAGAGAACGTGGCGACTCCCGACACGGCGGAGGCCTGCGTGGTCCCTGAGAGCGTCCCTGAGGCACCGGGCGCCGTGGCGGTCACAATCGTGCTCGAGTCCGTTGACACTGTGTTGCCGCCTGCGTCCTGGATCAGCACTTTGGGCTGTGTTGTGAAGGCGGTGCCTCCTGTTGCGGATGCAGCGTTCACGCTGACCCAGAGCTTGGCCGCGGCGCCAACGGTGAGCGTCAGAGACTGCGTCGCGGACGTGAGCCCCGACTTGCTGAACGTCATTGTCATTGTTTCTGCTTTGTCATACACAAGCCCCGAGAAGGACGCAAGACCAGACGCTGCGGTGGCCGCGGTCGTGCCGGACAGCGTGCCTGTGCCCGCTGATACCCAGACCGAAACTGTGGTGGAGCTATCGGTCGTCACGGTGTTGCCGCCAACATCTTGCACAGCAAGGACGGGCTGCGTTCCAAACGCGAGCCCGCCGGTAGCAGCTGCCGCTGTGACGCTGACGCCAAGTTTGACTGCGGACCCAACCGCAACGACAAGCCCACTCTGCGTGGCGGATGTGAGGCCAGTCTTTGCAAACGTGAGCGTGATTGTCTCGGCCTTGTCCGTCTGCAGGTTGGTGAAGGTTGCAACCCCCGCCACCGCAGTGGCCGTCAGAGTCCCCGACAAAGTGCCAGTGCCACTGCTTGACACGGTGACAATGGTTGTGGAGTCGGTGGTGACGGTGTTCCCACCAGCGTCTTGGACGAGCAGAGACGGCTGAGTCGAAAAGACCGCCTTGGGAACAGCACCAGCGGTGGCAACAGAGACTCCTAGCTTGGCAGCTGGGCCCACTACCACCGTGAGAGACTGCGTGGCAGACGTCAGGCCAGTCTTGGAGTAGGTGAGCACCACAGTTTCCGCCTTATTGTACGAGAGAGCCACCAGAGTGGCAATGCCAGACTGAGCCGTAGCCTGCGCTGTGCCAGAGATCGCACCACTGCCGCCGCTCGCCGTCACCGTCACCACTGTAGTCACATCGGTCGTCATCGTGTTGCCACCCGCATCCTGGACCGTCACCTGCGGCTGCGTCGTCCAGGCAACGCCCCCCGTGGCGCCTGCCGCAGCCCTGGTCAGGCTCAACTTGGCCGCGGCACCGACCGCGACCGTCAGCGCGTGCGTGGCG
>QUTJ01031834.1:0-26190 GCA_003573635.1 Goniomonas avonlea | reverse complement strand
GTGCCAGGGCCCGTGGTGCCTGCCATGGTGGTGCCGGGGCCGGTGGTCCCCGCCATTGTAGTGCCGGCCATGGTGGTACCAGTGCCCGTGGTGCCTTCCATGGTGGTGCCAGGGCCGGTGGTCCCCGCCATTGTAGTAGTGCCAGAAACTGAACTGGTGTCGGCACGCAGGCCGAGGCCATGATCCATTCCCTGGCGAGCTCTTCGAACAGACGCCTTGGGGGCGCCACTCTGCACATGATTCTCCTCGTGTGACAAAACTTCTTGTTGTTTGGGATTCTCCTGGGTTTGCGCTACGTGCTGCTGCAAATTCATATTCTGAGAATCAGAGTCTGGAGAAGAGAGTCCTGTGTCCACCGGCCCTGATGGTGTGAGAGCCAGCGCATGCCCAGCCACAAGAACAAACATAAGACTCAAAAGAGCCGAACGAATCAACTCAGATTGCCTAGTTGCCATTGTGGGGACTCGCTTTCACCTCGAACTGCCTGAGCAATGAGGGGCCTGCTGCAGCGCAAAGTCTTCGGGTGACGCCTTTCATGCTTGCGATTGACCGCTTCAAACCTCGGGAGTAGAATGCCTTCACCGCTCGCCTCATATATGACCGTCGTCACGGTCACGCAACAGTAAATTTTCCAAATTTTCCGCTATCGAGTAACCCGACCAGATGCATATGTATTTTTCTGTCAGTTCCATGCAAGGCAATGGGGTCGGGGTGTGCCTTTCCCGTGCATCTAGCATGGGGCAAGTGCGGCCCTCACATTTTTATTTATTCAAGTATTTACAGTTTTGTCTTTTCTTTTGGTTGATAGTAGTGCCCGTGACCCCCGCAATCACTCTGAGTTCTGTGGTGCGAGCAAATTCTCCAACTACTAGTGCGACATCTGTCACTGTATTGGGAACTGATTTTGGGTCCGGCGGCGTTGTAGATCTAAGCGCCAGAGCTAGGTTTGGTTTGACCTCCTGCTCTTCAACGAGGTGGCAGTCAACGTCCTCCCTCGTGTGCAAGAGCGCGCTAGGGATTCTCCGCGGTCTCTCTCTGAGCGCTACTGCCTCCCGTGTGAAAGCCTCATTGGCGACAGCCATTTCGTTAGATCTTCCAGGACCATCCTCCGGCGTTGCCCTGAACTTGCCTTCAAGTGGTTCTGTATCAGTCACAGTTGTCGGGTCCAATTTTGGAACTCGCAGCCCGCGCCTGCGGGTTGCGCGAAGTGCTTCAGGGCTGACAATATGGGTTTCAGGGTCTTGCATAGTGTCTAAAAGTGTGGCGTCAGCTGGCAGAGTTAAGGGCATTGTCTTATCAGGGACTCCACTCGGCACTGCAAGCTTGTCGTCTGCCTTTTCGCTCAATGATGTGCGAACTAGTGCCAGCGTCAGCACCAACCTTGCAAAGACTGGTGCCTCCAGTGTGACTGTGGTTGGATCAAACTTCGGTCTTGGCTCTATCAGTGCCGCAGGAACGCTCAGTGGGAGTGGATGCCCGTCGACAGGTTGGGGTGCGGACTCTGCTCTGAGGTTGAAAAGCTCTCCTGGTGCGGGGGTTGGGTTGGGGATTGCCGTGTCATCAACTGCTTTTCAAGTTGGTAGCTCGTTTGGACTTTACTCCTTCTGCAACATCGAAGCAAGCAGCAGCATCAAGGCAAATCTGCCAAGAACTGGATCGGCAAGTGTCACTGTGCTGGGCTTTCATCTTGGTGTTGCACGTTTTAGTGCCAAGGGGCGACTCGGCGGTAGCGGCTGCTTGTCAACTTTGTGGGTTGCAGACTCTTCCGTGAGCCTGAAGTCCAATCGTGTTGTGGGGAGCGCGTTGGGAGCTGCTCTCTCAGTGCTCTCGAAGACTACAACCCTGGTCGCTGTTTATTCTTTCAGTGACATCCAAATCAGCAGTAGCATCAGAACCAACCTAGCCGCGACTGGATCTTCAAGTGTCACTATTGTGGGTTCAACGTTTGCTGTGCGTGGCAGTGCGAAGGGAAGGGTTGGTGGGAGCGGGAGTTTGTCAACGTTATGGACCGGAGACTCCTCTCTGAGTTTGAAAGCCAGTCTTGGAATCATGACCGGGTTTAGCATTGCAATCTCGTCAGCTCAATCGAAACTTTCGAGCTTACTCTCTGCTGTGTCATTCAGCTCCTTCCTCGGGACCGAGAGTGTCCCAACCAATTTAGCGGGAACGGGGGCAGCGAGCGTGACGGTCGTGGGCTCCAGCCTCGGCGTGGCTGCAAGTGACCGTGCAAGACTCCGTGGGACGGCCTACTTGACAACATTGTGGAGGTCCAGTAGCACGTTGCGGTGCAAGTACAATTCTGGAGGTGGGAAGCAGCTGTGCCTTGCAGTAACCACAGGCGGCAAGGCTGCCAGCTCTGTGTTGGGAGTGTCGTACTCAGTTTCTCCCAGCAGTACCATTGGAACCAACACGCCCAGAACCGCTGCCATCAGCGTGACTGTTGTAGGTTTGAGTTTTGGTGTCGCCTCCCCTCAAGCTCGTTTGTGGCGCACCAGCGCCTCCTCCACACTGTGGGCTTCGGAGAGCACTGTGCTTTGCAGGGTTGTCCGTGGCTTGAATCCACAGTTTGTGGTGACTGTTGCTAGACAGCTGGGGTCTCAACTGACGTCGCTGACGCTTGACTACGGGGGACCAAGCTCCGTGACGCAAACGAATTCAGGACTCACCGGTGTGACCAGTGTCACTGTCATCGGGTCTGCACTAAGTGCCAGTGCCAACGACGGGAGTGGCAGGGTGAGATTCGGAGGGAGTGGCGCTCAGACCACTGTGTGGGTCTCTGAAAGTACTTTGAGTTGCAAGATGGTGACATCGTGCGGGCTGACATTTCTTGCTGCTACTGTAGTGCTCGCGAGCGCCAGTCTGACCCAGGCCATGTCGTACGGGGCCTTGCTTGGGCTGAGTGACGTGGTGGCGACAAACTTTATCCTGACGGGTGCCAGCACTGTTACGCTCATCGGGAACCACTTTAACAGGGGTCACGGGTACAGCAGAACTCTGCGGAGCCGCAGTGGGTGTGAGACCACACGATGGGTGTCAGAAAGTTCATTGCGGGGGAAAGTCTCAGCTAGCAAAGCGGGTTCACTCAGCCTGGCCCTGACATCTGGGGCCATTGCAAGCTTGCTCTTGTCGGTGTCACTCGACTCAGGAACGCCCAGCAGCCTTTCCCGCGCAAATCTCGCTGCCACGGGAGCTTCCAGCGTAACGGTTGTCGGCAGGAGCTTTGGTCAGGAGACGGACTCGTTGCAAACAGCGATAGGGAGGAGCTTTTGCCCTTCTACAACGTGGACTTCTGACTCCGCAATTCGCGCGAAGCCAAGTGTTGCTGCTGCGTCCGGGCTCTGGACACGTGTCAGCGCTGGGCAATCAGTGTCCTCCATGACGCGCACTCTGAGCTACGCGCCTGTCACAAGCAGTTCGGTCATGGGCAACGCGGCTGCGACAGGTGCAACGTCTGTGACCCTGCTTGGTAACAGCTTTGCCGGTCAGAGCGACCCGAGCTCGCGTCCTCGTCTCGGAGGGAGTGGCTGCGCTTCCACTCAATGGATTTCCACCAGCTCTGTACATTGTCGAGCGAGCAGCGGGAATGCTGTGCGTGCCCCAATCAGTGTGACGTCTGCTGGCGAGGTTGGCTGTTTGGCACTTTCGTTGTCTTTCGCCGCTGTTCCATTCAGCCAGGTTGTCAGCAATGTGGCCCAGACTGGTGCAGCAAGCGTCACCGTGGTGGGCTGGAGCATGGGTCACGCGGATGGCAGCAGCAGACGTCGGGTGCAGGGCACTGCGCTCGAGGCAACGCACTGGATTTCACAGAGCTCCGTGCGCAGCAAACCGGCGCCGCTTCGGGGCGCTGGCGTTGTCATCGTCAACACGGCTGCTCGCTACGTGGGGACATCGATTTCTGCATTCACTGCCAACCTTCCGGTTATTTCGAGTGGAGTGGTGAGCAACTCTCCAGGAACGGGAGCGTCGAGCGTCACCGTGATCGGCTCGAATATTTTGGGGGCAGACGTGAGCAGTGGGGGCCGACTCGGCACAAGTGGCTGGGCAGGGACGGCGTGGGTGGCAGACAGCTGCATCATCGGCAAGCCCGTACCCGGGGCCGACAATGGCCTCACGATGCAACTGTCTGTAGCTCAACAGGTCGGCTGCCTTGCGTTGGCACTCAGTTTCTCTCATCCCGCGACGAGCAGTTTGGCTCGAAGCAACACGGCCCCCACTGCAGCGACGAGTGTCACTGTCATCGGGATCAGCCTTGCGCGTGCGGGGCACAGCGCGCAGCTTCGCACAGGTGGTAGTGGTGGGATGGTGTCAGCATGGGCCTCTGGCACTGCACTCCGGTGCAAGCCAAGCACTGGTGTGCCATCCTCTGGACTGGTCGTTGGATTCACTGTAACAAAGCGCACTGCTTCAATCGTGGCCGCGTTTACGACAGATATTGTTACTGTGTCTTTGAGCAGCGCTGCGCTAGCAAATCTGCCAACCACAGGCTCGTCAAGCGTGACCGTACTCGGAACGGGAGCGGCTCACTTGCTGAGCGTCCGCGGACGGGTCGGTCGCAGTGCGTGTGTTTCGACTTTGTGGGTTGCAGACAGCAGTGTCAATTGCAAATCAGCCATCGGGCTGGGCAGCGCATTAAAGCTTGTTGTGACTGGAGCCGTTAGGCAAGGGAGTTTGGGGTCAGGGCTGAGCTTTGGTGGCCCTGCTGCCAGTAGCGCTGTTGTGACGAACGGCGCTTCGACTGGATCGGCCAGCGTGACTGTTGTGGGTTCGAACCTTGGTGGTGTYGTTTCTGGGAGCGGGYGGGAGCGTGTGCGAGGGAGTGGAAGCCAAGCGACGTGGTGGACGTCGGACAGCTGTGTGCGGGGCCTGTTTGGCGGTGGCTCGCGTGCCGCCTGCTGGTTGCAGGTGACGGCTGCACGGCTGGTCGGAAGCAGCACGTTGGTGTTCAGTGTGGAACGMGCTGTGCTGAGCAGCGTTGTCGTCGGCAACGGAGCTGTGACGGGGGCGGCGAGCGTGACGATTGTGGGGTCGAACCTTGGGACTCGGGAGCAGAGCGGCCGTGGGCGGGTTGGAGGGAGCGTGTGCATGGGCAGTGTGTGGGGGTCGGAGAGTGCGATCGGGTGCAAGACGGCGCTGGGGTTATGGGCTGGGCGCGGGCTCGCTGCGACAACGGGTTTGCAAGCGGGGAGCATGGGGTCGAGCTGGAGCCATGGACAGGCGCTTGCGAGCAGCATGGTGGTTTCGAACGGGGCTGGGACAGGAGCGGCGAGCGTGACAGTTGTGGGCTCGAGCCTGGGAAGAGCTGTGTCCAGCAACCGCCAACGGGTTGGTGGGAGTGCTGGAGCTGTTTCGACGTGGACCTCAGAGAGTGCGGTCTCGTGCAAGCTGCTGCTTGGGCATCCTGGCAGCGGGCTGACRGTGGGRCTGACGGTGGCACGGCGAGGGGCCTCCGTGGTGGCTGCATTCACTGCCAACGTTTTGCCCCTGTCTGTGAGCAGCGCCATCCKAGCAAACTTTCCCACCACGGGCTCCTCAAGCGTGACGGTGGTCGGTTCCAACACGGGTATCGGCGCTGTGAGCGCTCTTGGTCGCCTGAGCGGCAGTGGGTGTTCCGCGACCCTGTGGGTTGCAGACAGCAGTGTGCGGTGCAAGCCGAGTGCTGGGGTCGGCTCTGGACTGTGGGTGGGAATGACGACAGGGCGACAGGGCGGTAGTCTGGTGTCAGGGCTGAGCTTTGGTGGCCCTGCTGCCAGTAGCGCTGTTGTGACGAACGGCGCTTCGACTGGATCGGCCAGCGTGACTGTTGTGGGTTCGAACCTTGGTGGTGTTGTTTCTGGGAGCGGGCGGGAGCGTGTGCGAGGGAGTGGAAGCCAAGCGACGTGGTGGACGTCGGACAGTTGTATCAAGTCGCTGACTGCCTCACTCGTTGGTGCTGGTCTGTCCTGCGCCCTTTCTCTTTCCAGATTGTTCGGTAGTGTCTCGTCAACGTTAAGCTACAGCCCTGCCATCAGTGCAATTTCTCCTACCAACGGCCCGGCCACCGGTTCGCTCAGTGTTACTGTCGTCGGCTCGTCTTTTGGCCGCCTCGGCCATTGCAGTCCTTCTGCTCGCCTCGGAGGCAGCTCATCAGTCGCGACCAGGTTTGTGTCGGACAGTTCTTTGCGTTGCAAGACCGACGCTGTTCACGGAATTAGTGGCCGATTTGCTGTGACAATTGTTCGGGTCTTCGGCTCCTTCGCCTCTGCCTTGTCGCTCTCCCCTCTCGCTTCAAGCCACTTCCTGACCAACGTTGCTCTCACCGCTGCCATGAGTGTGACTGTGGTTGGGTCTTCCTTCGGAATGGCGGACCACACTTGCCGCGTCCGTTTGCTTACTACGGCGGCCGCTGCCACTCTCTGGACAACATCCACTTCCCTCACCTGCAAGCACGGGGCCGGTGCAAGGACAGTCTCCGTAGTTGCTACGTTAGGTCGTGGAGTTGGGACTCTCGCTCTGAGTTTGAGCTACCGCGGGGGCGGTGACGTGAGCGGTGCTGTGCGCCTCAACTTCCCCAACACTGGCGCCACCAGCGTTACGGTCGTTGGGCGCCACTCGTCGCACCGTCCGTTCACGCCAGGGGTGCGCGTCTTTGGGTCGGCGGTCGAAGCCACGCAATGGACGTCGGAGACCACTGTTGTTGGGAAGCCCAGTGCCGCAGCCGGCTTGGGTGCTGGTGTTTCCGTCACCACGGCACAGGCTTTCGGCAGCCTGACCCTCGCCTTGTCCTTCTACTCCGGTCCGGTTTACGTCAGCGACGCTGTTGTTACCAACTCCGCTGGCACTGGCTCCATGTCTGTCACTTTGATTGGCCGTCTGTTGTCTGCCGCTCGCACTCCTTCCCTGCGTCTTGGCGGAAGTGGGTGTGAAGTGTCCGCATGGAGATCTGAAACATGCCTCCAACTCAAGGCGCCAGTTCTTGCTTTTGTCAGCCATCGGGTGAGCGTGACCGCGGAGCATGTCAGCGGCTGTATCACCAACGTACTCTCGTTCTCGCTGGCTCTGGCCGGGGTTGCCAGGACGAATGGAGCAGCCTCTGGTGCCGTGAGTGTCACTGTGCTGGGCAGGAGCCTGTGGCAGTTTGACACGAGCGCCCCTGCGCGTGTCGGCGGGAGTGCCTACCAGACTACTGCCTGGGAATCTGACAGCACACTGCGGTGCAGGGCGGTGCCTGGTGGTGCCGGCTTGCTGGCCCTCGCCGTCACCCTCACAAAAACTCGTGCCACGGTGACGCAAGTGCTGAGTTACCTAGCCTCACCCACCACTGGTCTTCCTGGAAACTTCCCTGGCACTGGTGTGGCCAGCGTCACCGTCGTAGGTGTCAGCTTTGGTTTGAGCGACCTGAGTAGTAGAACCAAAGTGTCAGGTACAACGTGTGAAGCCTCCCCTTGGAGGTCAGAAAGCACGATTGTGTGCAAGACCCCCCCAGGATGGGTCAATCCCAAAGTCTCAGTCACAGTCCTGCGAGGTGTCGATTTTACTCGACAACACGCCATCAGCCACTTCGTCCGTGGTCTCAGTTCTGTCATCTACACCAACAGCGCCCTCACCGGCTCCATCATTGTCACCATTTTGGGGGCGAACATGGCTGTCCTGGCGCACTCAGCCAGGACGAACATCGCCGGGAGCGTCTCGCAATACTCTCGTTGGAACGCGGACAGTCACATGACGTTGAAAACCCACCAGGGGTACGTGGCGGCACGCAGGATGACCGTTTCGTCTGGCCGGGCCGGCACGTTAACCCTCTCCTTCACGTATAACGTTGTGCCCTGCATCGTGAGCGCCGCCCTGGTCCACAACGCACCCCCAACGGGAGCCATCTCCGTGACGCTGGTTGGTTCAGGCTTTGGCGTTCCAGGACGACGCACTGTCACAGGCCGTGTCGGCGGCACGCTCTCTGAAGCCGCGCTCTGGGTGTCCGAAAGCAACACGAACATCAAAGTGCCCGCTGGACAAGCCACCAAGGGTCGGAGTTTCGTGAATACCGCAGGCATTGGGTTCGGGTCTCTGCTCGACAGCTTCAGTTTTGCCTACCCCGTTGGCTTCGGTGCGATTTCCCTGGCAAACGCCGCTGCTACTGGCGCCACGAGTGTTAGTGTCCTCGGCGCCAATTGGTTTTTCCGGACGATGTCTCAGCGGCTGAGGGTCGGAGGCAGCGCTTGCGAGCAGACGTGGTGGGTGTCGGACACCGCTGTCAAAGGCAAGGCCGTCACAGGCGTTGCACGACTGAACTACATCGCGGTGTCTGTCGTCGAGAAGCAGGCGTCCGCGACGAGGGCCGTGTCCTACATCACCGCCACCGTCAGCGGCCGCGTCAACTTCCCAGCGACCGGCTCCAACACGGTGACAGTAGTAGGAGCTAATTTCGGGCCTGTTCCCTGGAGTGGGATGCTGCGCAACGGAGGATCAGGGCAGGCAGCCAGTCGCTGGATGTCAGACTCTGCGATACACTGCAGGTTCGCCACCGGAGCCGGGGGGCGACTGACACTCGGGGCCACTGTCATGTGGCGAATGGGAACCATGACCAACGCTGCCACATACATTAGCGTGGTCAGCAGCTCGATCTCTCTCAACAGCCCCGTGTCAGGAGCCCTCAGCGTCACGGTCCTTGGCGCCGGCGTTGCCACGGCCCGCCTCTCGTCCATTCTCCGCATTGGCAGGACCGGAGTGGCTGCGACCACTTGGACCTCGTCGAGTGCGCTCAGGTGCAAGCCCGCTGCAATGATGCGATCGTCGCGATTTGCGGTCACAGCCCGCTTGGGGTCAGTGGGCACCGACGGTGAGCTGTTCACCATCGAGCCCACCCCGACGTTCGCCCTGCGGAGCGGGAACACGCCGCGGACGGGTGCCACGACCTTGACTGTCGTCGGGGCAAACTTTGGTGTGGTAATGGCGAGCTTTGGTGCCCGCATGCACGTGACACAGACGGAGGCGAGAGGCTGGTGGGCAGACACCACGCTCCGCGCCAAGACCCCCGCCGGCACCAAGACAGTCGCCGACTTCCGAGTGACGCTTGGGTGCTGCGATGCCGGCACTGGCGCTGGTATCGTCTCTTTCGACGCGCACGTGCATCCGAGCTCCGTCAGAAATTGCAACGCCCCTGTCACTGGCAGTGTCAGCGTAACGGTCACCGGGCGTGGATTCAGTGAAGCCAATCCCACCCCGACTGCACGTGTGCACGGGAGCGTCCTGGAAGGTACTTGGTGGGTGTCCCAAAGCGCTGTAATCTGCAAAGTGGCCGGGGGGCGGGGCGCCGGGCGTACTGCGCTCGTGTCGCTCGCTAACACTCATGGCAGCTTAACTCTGTGCTTGACGTACGCCGTGCCCGTCCCATCCTCTCTCGTTCGCACCAACCTCGTGAGTACTGGTGCCATCAGCGTGACGGTTGTTGGCTCTGGTTTCGGCGAGGCCTCGTTCTCGTGCTTGTCGAGAATTCGAGTCAGTGGGACTGCACCGACCGTATGGACCTCAGACTCCGCCGTGCGCTGTCGCGTGTCGGCCGGCGCTTCGAACGTTGCAGCCCTTGGAGTCTCTGTCAACTCTCGAGTGGGAACTCTAACCCTCGCAATGTCGTGCGACCTCTCGATGAGCACCGTCGCCACGCCGTCTAATCTTGCTGGCACTGGCTCAGCAAGTGTGACCGTTGTAGCATCCGGCCTCGGGCGGCACCTCACCGCACAGCTGCGCATTGGCCGCACAGGATTGCAGATTACCCTGTGGGTGTCAGACAGCTCGCTGCGGTGCAAGCAGGCGCCTGGGTCCCACGCCATGCGTGCCACGACGGTAACAGTGGCGCAGCTGCGTTCCACGGCAACCCTGGTGTTTACGTATGCGGTTGAACCCAAGGCAGCCCCAAATTCTGCAGCCACAGCTGCTGTGAGCATTTCCGTGATTGGAATGACAATGGGGGTCAGCGTCCCGTCACTCCATCTCCGGTTTGGCTGGAGCGCGCTGGAAGCGACAGTCTGGACGTCTCAAAGTGCCGTGCGGTGTAAGACCGGAGCCCAGGCGGCCACTGGGCGCATGGCAGTGATGACACTGTTCAGATATTCTCACACCGCGTTTGCCCTCGTGACGATGGACCCCGTCCCTCTCCAAAGCTCACCGCTACGATCAAACTTTGCCGTCACCGGGTCTTCAAGCGTCACCGTTTTCGGTGCGAGCTTCGGGTTGGAGGTTTCGAGCAGGCGCGGGCGGTTTGGTCGCAGCGGTGAGATGGCGACGGCGTGGACGTCGTCGACCGCAGTGCGGTGCCGCGGCTCGGCTGGGCTGGTCAACATTGGAGGCCAACGCCTGCTCGCTGCCACGGTCGGGCGGAGTGTCGGTACAGCCACGCGGGTCGTGACCCACGACCTTGGACCGCTCGCTGTCAGCTCCATGACCTGGCCGAACGGCCCCGCCTCTGGCGCGACAAGTGTGACGGTCGTTGGTGGGCGGCTGTGGATCTGGGACCTCTCTGGGGACAACTCCCTTGGTTCCACCGTGGCCGAGGCTACTCAGTGGGTTTCTGAGACTTCTCTCGCTGCGAAAGCAAACTCCGGCCGCAGGGCCTGGCGCCAGGTGACGGTGACCGCAGGCGTTGTGGGAACCATGACTCAAGCGGTCACCTCCTCCCCCCCACTCGCCATCACGGGTCGTGTTGGCACGTCCAACTGCGAAGTCACTGGCGCGACCAGCGTTACCTTGATCGGCATTTCTCTGGGCAGCTTACATGCCAGCGCCACTCAAAGACTCGGGGGCACACACTGTGAGGTGTCAACCTGGGTCTCAGATACGTCCATGAGAGGCATGGCCCCTGCTGGTTTTGGGTCTCGTGGTCTCTCGATGTCTGTGGGACTCATGTCCTTTCCTGCAGCCACAATCCGCGTCATCTCGTCCTTAACGCTAACTTGGAGCTATGGGCATCTCCATGTGACTGCCGCCGGACCAACCAACATCGTGGGGACTGGTGCCGCCGCTGTTACTGTCGTTGGCTCGCACCTTGGCTCCACGGTGACGCTGAGCCCCTACACAAGATTCGGCGGCAGCGTGTCAACGGGCAGCGTGTGGGTTTCAGAAACGACCCTGGCGTGCAAACCTGCTGTTGGGCTTGGCATGCGGCTCGCCGTGTCGGTGACTGCCATCGTGGTGCACCTCTCCCTCACCCGTGCGGTCAGCTACGCGCCGCAGGTTCGACGCGCGCATCACCTCAACAATGGCCCAGCCACTGGCGCTTGGTTCGTCACCATCGTGGGCGCACAGTTTGGCGTCGGGCCGCACCTCACGACTGACCTGCGGAGTTTCGGGTCGGCTGCGGAGGCCACCGCATGGAGGGCGGAGTCGTCTATCCGCGTCAAGCCGGCGGCCGGCGTTGGCCCGGGCATCGGTGTCGCTATTTCGGTCCCGTTGGCCGGCATGAACACGCTTGCCGCTATCTGGACTGTGCAAGGCGTGCGTGTAAGCTCAATGGTAGCCTCCAACGTGCCCACCACGGGTGCGTCCAGTGTGACAATCATGGGCAAAAACCTCGCCGCTGATGGGTGGAGTGTGCGTGCGCGTGTAACTCGAACAGGCATGGCGCACACTGGCTGGGGTTCGGACTCGTCGCTGCTTTGCCTCTCTCCTGCCGCCGGCGTCAGCGGAGCGCGCACCACCATCGTCTCCATGCAACCCCGGCTTTGGTCCTCCACTGGCATGTTTTCCTACGCGAAGCCAAGCCTGACTCGTACTGAACGCGCCAATGTTCCGACCACTGCGGCCCTCACAGTCACAGTCGTTGGCTCTAGCTTCACAGCTAAGCGCCACAGTATCAGAGCAGGGCTTGGTCGCACTACAGCCGAGGGCACCGTGTGGTGGTCTGACACGCTACTCCACCTCAAGTCCAACTCCGGCTCTGCAAACGTGGACCGCGTGCTCGTGACCGCCGTCGCGGGTCATTTCACAATGTCGCAGGCAGTCTCCTTCCTGCCGGGCCTGAGCAGCACGCTCGTTCACAACTCGCCTCGCACGGGGTCGGTGAGCGTTACAGTGTTCGGACATGGACTGTCGCACCACATTGCGACTCTGCGCGTGTCGCTGAGCTCTAGCGGCTGCGAATCCTCTTTCTGGACCGCTGAGACTGCAATCCGCGCCAAGGTCGGGCCAGGGATCTGGTATAAGCGACGTGTGCAAGTCACTGCTGGACGAGCGCCCTCGACCATGACCCTGGTTCTAACTTACGACATCCTACCTCTGCTTGTCAGTGCGCTGACCATGACCAACGAGCCCAACACCGGCTCCATGAGTTTGACCATTGCAGGGGTGGGCCTCGGAGCTATGCAGACGAGTGTGCGCCTACGAATCGGTGGCACCGCACCCGAAGTGACCCGCTGGGTCTCTGAAACCTCGGCCGTTTGCAAGCCAGCGCAGGGCAACCTCATGGCCGGGGGCTTGGGCAAAACACTGGTGCTCTCAGTCCTCATGGTGACGGAAACGCTCACATCAGCGGTGTCGTACTTCGCACCGCATATTACAGAAAGGCGCGATCACTACAGCCGAGGAGGCAATGTGCAGGGTACCGGGGCAATGAGCGTGACTGTGACTGGCTTCACTTTCGGCCACTATGATCCAACCAATAACGACGGGAGGTTTGGCGGCACCGCTGCGGAGGCCTCGACATGGATCTCGCACACGTCCACGCTCGGCAAGGCCTCAGCGGGTGTGGGACACAAGCTACGGGTCGTCACAACACTCTGGGGGCGGCAGCGAACGCTGACTCAGACCTTGAGCTACCATGGTCCGATCGCTCACGCCCTCAGGAGCACCAACGGGCCAACGACGGGGGGGACAAGCGTGACTCTCACTGGTGCGAACTTCGGGGTCGGCTTGTACCGTTATGGGCCGAGCGATATTCCGAGTCCCCGAGCTCGTATCGGCGTGACTAACTGCGAAGCCAGCGAATGGCGTAGTGTCTCGTCCCTCAAATGTAGGCTCTCTGCCTCTGCAGTGCTCGAGAAGCGATCGTCCAAAGTCGTCCTCACAGCCGCGACACAACGGACCACGAGCTCAGTGCTGTTTTCGTACGCTCTCGCTCATGTGGTTCCGGCTACTACCAACGGTCCAGCCACTGGTGCGACGACGCTTACCCTTATTGGCAGCCAGTTTGGTCGTGAGTTCCTCCCTTCCAAGCTGGCAGTTGGCCACACAGCGTGCCTTGTGACAGCCTGGACCTCAGACACCAGCTCGACATGCAAGGTTGCCCCCGGCGCCCTCGAGCACAAGCTACTCTGGAGTGTTCCCCACGAGCCCCTGGGCTCCCACGTTTTCGACACTATGCATGCGCCCCTGACTGCCCAAGTCAACTCGAGTGTCGTGAGTGAGGCTGGCTCGTCTGTCTTGATGGCGCTCCAGCTCGAGGCGGTGCCTGTGCACGACGTGATAGTGACCGCCTCCTCCACCGACCCAACAGAAGGCATCCCAGTCCTCCCCAACTGCACCGCTGCCAATCCAGCTCTGTGTTTGCCTGCTGTGTTGACGTGGGCACCCGCAAACTGGTCGAGGGTGCAATACCTCCGGATCCGTGGCGTGGACGATAATGTACAGGACGGAGACGTGCAGTTTGGAATCGTTCTCAACGTCTCGTCCGCAGGAGGAAACGACCCTGTTTATGCGCAGCGAGAAACTCGTACAATGAACTTCACCAACCTAGACGATGATACCACGGGCATCGTCACGTTGCCATTCTTGCAACGGACTGCCGAGGTGGGGTGGAACACAGCCTTTTACTTGCTGCTGCGCTCGGAGCCGCTGTCCACCGTCACCATCTATGTGAACAGCTCTCGCCCAAGTGAGGGTATGGTGCGGGCAGACTCGACAGTGTTCGTGTTCACGCCGTCGGACTGGAGCGTGGCTCGGGTCGTGCACATTCTCGGCGTGGACGACTCGGTGCCGGACCTGGACCAGCCGTACGACATCATCCTTGTCTCGAACAGCACAGACCCGAACTACCACAACCTCACTGTGATCTTGCACATGATCAACGAAGACGACGACGTGCCGGAGATCTGGGTCCGTGTCGTTGGCCAGGCTGACGACTCTGGAGCTGCCGCTATCGCCTACGTCCGCTTGAGCCAGCCCTTCTCGACATCAGTGACGGTGCGAGCCGTCAGCTCCGACGTAACCCACGCGATCACTTGTGGTGATCTCACATGGGGCACCGCGTCTGGCTCGACGCCGTACAGCGAGGAGCAGGCGTGTGCAATCACTGGTGTGCCTGATCACGCCATCAGCGGCGCGCACAATGTGACCGTAGCCTTCGCCGTCGTCGCTGACGTGTCAGACTCTTCTTACGCAAGCGTTGGCCCCGTCTCGGTTGACCTCCGTGTTCTCGACGTGCCCCTCTTGGTTGATCTCGGCCGGACGCGTCTTGCCCCGTCCTCTCTCCTCTGTGTCGTCGGCGCCACGTGCCAAGTCGCATGGTCCCCGCGCAACGTCCTCAACACTCTCGTTCCCCTCCAGCAGGAAGCCAGCCACTGGGCTGTCTCCCTCGGCGCCACGCCGTTGAGTCCCATCGAAGTTTCGACTCAAGACTACTACTTTACCAGCTTTTTGCGCACCGTGTCAGGCACGTATCCTCTCGTCGTGCGCCACGTTGTCACCGCCCCTGTCGGTCACCTCGTTGGAAGCCCTTTCTCCCTCGTGGTCCGCCCTGGCGCCGTGGTGCTCTCGGCCTCGTCGGTGACGGCAGACACCCAGGCGGTTGTCGGGTCCACCCTCGCTGCCCGCGTGCTGCTCCGAGATCAATTCGGCAATCGAGTCACCGACGAGGCCTCTTTGACAGTGAAAGCAGCGGTGCAGTCCCTCAGCCTCGAGCCTCCGCTGCAGCTTGCCACAACTGTTGCGCTGACTGTTCCAGGCGACGCGGGCGATGTGAGCGTGAGCTACGTCTGCACTGTCAGCGCGAGCTACCACCTGTCGCTCACTATCGGTGGGCAGCCGCTGCCGTCTACACCGGTGACGGTGTCCGTCTTGCCGGGGTCGCTGGTGCCGGGTCGTGGCACTGCTGTGCCGCAGACGCTCTTCTCCTCCATGCGCGCTGGGGTGCCCAACCTCGTTCGAATTGCCCCTCGCGATAGGTATGGAAACACTGTGCCACCCGCTGCCCCGGGGGCTGTGCTGTACTCGTCCACTCTGGCCCCTGTGCCAGACGACGTCAGCATGCCCCCAGTGACTCAAGACGCCCCGGACAACACCTTCTCTCTGAGCGTGACCCGTGCCGGCACCTACAGGCTCTCGATCTTTATGAAAACGACCAGCGTGGCGATTAGTGGAAGCCCATTCGTCACAATAGTAGCTCCGGCGTTCGCGGACCCGGGAGGGACGCAGCTCACTGGACCAGGCCTGCGGGGCGGTGTCATCAATATCCCTCTGCATTTCGTCGTCACCGCTGTCGACTCATTCGGCAACGTTCGCGCGCCTGACAGCGCCATGTCGGTTACTGTGTCTCCTGATTCAGGCGTGACCGTGAGCGTAATCCCGAGCCAATCAAATCCAGGCGTGTACGCTGTGACAGTTGTCTCGTCCGCGGCCGGTGCCAAGTCCATCACTGTGGTCCTCGGCTCGCTGCCGGTGCGGTCTGTCAACGTCAACCTGGTGTTGCCCGACCAGGTCGGCGCGGTCGTGGCTCTCAGCAGCTCCATCGCAGGCACCGCCGTGTCAGCCGCCACTGTCGGCTCCCCAGCAACTTTTATTTTGTCCCTGCGAGACTCGAACGGGTTCCCTGCGCCGCTATTGAACCAGCAAGTGCTCGCCACGTGGACCGCGCCGGGCGGTCGGAACATCCCTGTGCTGGCCCCAACCTCCAACCCCGACAACACGCTCACGTTCGCGCACACGCTGACGCAGTCGGGCACGTACCGGCTCGGGGTTGTACTCGTGCTCGCTGGTCTGACAACTCCTCAGCACATCCATGGCAGCCCGTTTTCCGTGTCTGTGAGCCCCGGCCCTCCGGCTGCGCCCTTCACTACCATCGACGCCCCAAGTGGCCCCCTGGTTGCCGGCAGTGTGCTGTCGGTGTCAGCGTGGTCGCGCGACGCTTACGGCAACGACCGCCCTCACAACGCTCTGGTGGAACCGAGCCCGATGCTCGTGAGCACGGCCTCGGGGGTGGTCGGCCAGGCCGTGCCTCGGGAAGCAAACTCCGCGTCTTTCTTGGTAACACTGCTGCTCACTGTCTCTGGCGAGTACACGGTTCACGTCCGCTCAGCTGGGGCCAAGCTCGACGTGTCTGGGAGTCCGTTTGTGCTGTCAGTGGTCGCAGGCGCGGTGCACCACTCTGCATCCTCGCTAGACCCCGTCCAGCTTCTTGCTGGAGGAAACACTGTGCTGCCCGCGGGTGAACAAGGCCTGGTTCAAGTGACGGCTCGAGATCGGTACCGCAACGTTCTGAGTGCATCTCCGTCCGCAGGGTTCCGTGCTGAACTTTCCATTGCTTCCGGCACCGCCATTGTTGGTGCCGTGGCTGAGCTCCCGCCTGCTGTACCAGGCACCGCTTTGTTCCGGGTGCTTCACACGGTTGCTGGCTCATACGTCCTCTCCGTCTCCGTCTCCAATCCGGCTCCGGAGGATGCGAAGTCCGTGGTAGAGGTTGTGGGTGGCCGTGTGCGCCTGCTCGTCGTTGCCGCCAGCATCGCACCGGCACGCACGACGACGCGTGTTCTGGGCCCTCCTGTGATGGGGTCGCAGCTTGGCCTCCAACTACAGGCCCGTGACGCCTACAGCAACCCGATATCGCACGGTGGAGCCGCGTTCACGTCGCTGGTCACAGCGCCCAGTGGTAGCATCGTCACACCCGTCCTCACCGACCACGGGAACGGCTCGTACGTTGCCGGGTTGACCGTGGCAGAGGTCGGCACCTACGTTTTTGCCATCTTGTACGGCTCGCCCCCGCAGCACCTCGTAGACACATCCGTTGTGACCGGCCCCGGCCCTACCAGCGGGTCACACTGCCTCGTTACTGGTGCCGGCCTCTCTGGTGGCCTCGCTGGTATCAAGGGGACGTTCACCATCATTCGCATGGACGCCTTCGGGTCGGTCCTGCGGCCGGTTGATCCCGACGACACGATATCTGTCACCACCTCGGGCACGCTCGGTGCCACCGTGGGCCTGGCAGTTCCTGGCACTTGCTCCAAGAACACAATCACCGGCAGCTACGAGTGCTCCCACCTGCTTACCAAGGCGGGGCTTTACGCCCTGAGGGTGGTCATCTCAACCAGGTCCCCCTCCAGCGTCGTGGCAGGGTCTCCATTCCCGCTCACCATTGCAGCTAACCGCATGGATGCTGCTGGAACCAGGGTTGTAAGCCCGTCTGTCAACTGGGTTATGGCTGGCGTTGTATCTCCGTTCCATGTGCACCCGGGTGACCTGTACGGGAACCCTGTGGTCTACTCCCCGGTGGACAGCACCACCAACATGTACTACGCCGCGTCGCTTCGACGTGACGGCACCAGCGAAGCCGCCGTCGCTGACGTTACACTGCACGCCAACCGGAGCGCCACGGTGCAGGTCTTAGTGACCATAGCCAGCGGGTACGCGCTATCGATCGAGATCACGTCCCTACGTGGTGGCAGCTGGGTTGCCCAGCGGGTCACAGGCAGCAACATGGCGTTTACTGTCGTGCCTGCCGCCCCATCAGCTCGTCTAACCACTGCCTCTGGTAGTGGACTGACAGTTGCGACCGCTGGTGTGGTCGGCAGCTTTGCAGTCACAGTTCGAGACGCCTTCGGCAACATGGTTGACTCGTCGTCTGGGGCCGCCAGCGTGTCTTCGTGGCTTGAACTGTCCAGCCGAGCCGTGGGACTGGGCTCCCTCAGACTCCTTCCTTCCATCTCCTACCAACCTAGCGTGTTCGGGCGTCCAGGCGTGACCGTTGCTGTATACACCGCCACAATCGCAGGTAAGTACGCGACTGCGCTGATGGTCTCTGGGCAGCTCGTCTCCTCAGCGACTGCCACCGAGACGCTTGTCCACGCTGCTGTGGTCTCGTCGGCTGGCTCGGCGGCGACAGTGCCGGCGTCCGCGCCTGTCAACACCACGACCGTCCTGGTTGTGGTCCTCCGCGACGCCTACGGCAACATCCGCCCCAAGACCGCCGACGACAACGTTGCCATCTCCTTGACCAACACTTCGTATCCCTTCTTGGCCCCTGCCCTTTCTCAGGTCTCCTTCTCGGCCGAGGGCGGCTACACGGCAGAGCTCGTCCCCAAGGACCTCAGCACCTATCGAATTTCCGTCACGATGGGTGTCTCCAGCACCCACATGGCCGGCTCGCCTTTCTCGTTCACTGCTGTGTCCGCTGCGGGTCCCACGGTCGCAGCGAAATGCAGTGTGGACTTCTTCACCCCGGTCGTGCGCGCCGGCGACTCCTTGAACATCGTTGTGCAAGCACGCGATGCCGCCGGCACCCGAGTGCTCTCGATCACGGACTCCTTCACTGGCACTGTGTCCAACGACGCCTCGTATCGCGGAGCTCTTGGCGTGTCGAACGCCGTTGGTGCAGGTCGGTACAAGCTCGTTGGGCTCTTCCCCAGCCTCCCAGGGTATTTTAACATCACGATCGCCCAAATTGTGCCTGGAGGGACGGCACCTATCTCAGGGGCGCCCCTGCTGATCTTCGTTCTGCCCAACGTAGCGCACTCATCACAGACGTCGATTTCTGGACCGTCTGGCACGGTACTCCCCGGCACGCACGCCCTGACCCTCTCTCTGCGCGACCAGTTTGGCAACGAGCAGCTCTACCATGGCTCGGGTCCTTACAGCAGCCTGGACAGCACCAGTGTCTCGGTCGCGCGCGACGGTCAGCCTGCGCCCGACCTCGCACAAGCCGTCGGCCCAGGCCTGCCCCAAGGCCAGCGAACCACTTCCGTGGTGGTGACCGCGGCGGGCAGCTACGTAGTCTCAATAGGCATCGCACCCGAGACTGGTGCCCCCTTCACTGCCCAGCTCGCGTTCGTCGTCGCCGCTGCCACCTGGGTCCCTCAAACCTCATCCGTGGCCCTCGTGACAGCTCCCGCTGCCGATGGCACCCACGCAGTTGCTGGCGGCAGTGTTGCGCTGAGGCTGCATCTCCGCGACGAGTACGGCAATGATGCCTCCCGAGGCGGCCGGTCAGTGGTTGTTGATGGTGCCGACACCTTGGTTCCGAGCACTGGTGCGGCCCTCACGGTCACTGTGACAGTTGCAGGAACCAGCTTCCTGGCGGTGGGGTCAAAAGAAGGGGAGGTGCTCACTTTACTCGGAACAGGCAGCCCAGTGCAGATACACGTCGGCCCTGCAAGAATGGACACACGGTACACCACCTTGCATGGTGCGGCGATGACAGCGTCAACTGCTGGTGTGACGAGCTCCCTGACCATCCGCCTGCGTGATGAGTATTCCAACGCGGTTTCGAGTGGAGGCGCGGCGTTCCGAGTCCGGCTCGCGGCCAAGACAGTGCTCCAGCCCGTTGCCTGGCTGCCACAAGCGTTGCCCTCCGTGGTCGACAAGCGCAATGGAATCCTGGAAACCACGTGGCTGCTGACGATTGCCGGGGTGTACTCGCTCTTTGTGTCGCGAGGAGAGCCTCCTGCTCATTTGCCGGGTAGCCCGTTCGAGGTGTCGGTGTCGCCTTCGGCGATCTCCCCAGCTCGCTGCACGCTCTCGGTACGAGACACAGCCGCTGGCGCGGGCACATTTTCTGTCGACGCACGTGACGCGTATGGGAATCAACATCCGGGTGCTTCCTCCGCATTCACAATCACTGTCAATGGCAACGTCCAAGCGTTTGGCCCGCTCGACGTGGCTAACGCCAAGGCCCCACACGTCTACACAGGCCGTTTCACTGCCACAGCAGCTGGGAGCTATGCTGTCTCTGTTGCCATCGGTGGCGTAGATATTCAGTCCTCTCCAACAATTATTCGGGTGGATCCGGGAGCTGTCGACGCAGGAACGAGCCTTGTGGTCGGTGCCGGCATCAACGCTGTCATTGTTGCTGGGGTGCCAGGCAGGGTGGCCGTGCGCCTGCGTGACAGTTTTGGGAATGACCAAACTGCCTTGCCAGGCAACACTGTCGCTGTCGCAGTGTCGCTAACGACAGCGTCAGGCATCGTGGCACCTGAGTGTGTTGCTGAAGCACCAGCTGGCACTGTTGGCACAGGGGTATATGCCTGCAGCTACGTCGTAACGGCTGCAGGATCCTACAGGGTCAAAGTGGTTGTAGCGTCGGTCACTGTCACCCAGGTCAATGTCACCGTTAGTCCTGCTGCGATCAGTCAGATCGCCACATCAGTGTCGCTTCCGGTCCCAGCGTCGGTGGTGGCGGGAGTGGAGACCGTTTTCTTTCTCCGCGGCCGGGATGCGTACGGCAACGCTCGTGTCGGCGGCGAGTGCTCCGTCAGGGTTGCAGCCCCATGCTCCGGTGTGCTCGGTGTTCGACTGTGGCGACCGCATAGCAATCCAGGTGGACCACCAATCCAAGTGATTGCGGCTGTCACCGACTTAGGGAACGGCTCCTACGTGGCCAAGGTGGCGCCCACAACTGCCGGGATGTACTCGCTGGAGGCGACTCTCGTTGGCCGCGACATTGTTGGCAGCCCTACCAGAGACGCCTTCACCGTGCATCCCGGAGAGGTGCGTGGTGGTGTCGCAGCGGGGTCGGGTCTGACTGGTGGAATCTTCGACACTGCTCTTGCCTTCGAGGTCACACTGATCGATTCCTTCGGCAACACCGTGCCCGCGTCGAACTCCAGCCAAGTGAGGGTACAGTTCACGGCCAACACGACCACGTATGACGTCACCAAATCTCTCACGACCACACGCGCTGTGCGAATCGAATTTAAAGCTCTGAACCCCAACTCTGAACAGCCCACTGTTATCTTGCTGGCAGTCGCTGTCGAGCCAAACAGCACTAGCGTCTCAGGCAGCCCATTTAGCGCTGCTCTCGTTTCTTCCCTCGGCCCCGTCGCTCCTTCGCAGTGTACACTGAAGCCTGGTGACCACGTGCTCATGGAGCCCGGCCAAGTCCCCAAGGGACTCGCCGTCGTCGGTTCAGCGGCATTTGTAGCAGTCCAAGCGCGGCAGTCGCAGGCGATACTTCTGCCGCCTGGCAACGGAGTTGGTGCGAGCGCAGACGGCCCTGGTGTTGCCGCCCTGACGCTGCACACGTCAGCCGACGCTTTCTCGCTCACTGCGACGGTGGCAGGCCTGTACAGTGTGAGGGTCACCGTAGCGGGCTCTCCCATCGACGCGTCCGGCCTGCCAGCCGTCGGCGCGACGGGGCGCGGACCTCTGGCGTCTCCGATCCCAGGAATGTTTACCGTCACCATCCTGCCTGGCCCTGCAACCCAGGCGGGTTGGTGCGATGGCGACGCTGGCGCTGACTTTGTGGCGGGGACTGTGTCGACTGTGTGTCTGACGGCAGTGGATGCCTACGGCAACGACATAACCAGTGGGGACGGGGCGGTGATTCGCCAAGGCTGGGAAGTCGTCCCGCGCCATCGCCACCTGGCCGCCACTTTCACTTTCCCTTTCAGTGAGCTGCCAAGAGTCGAGCTCCATGCCACTGTTGCAGGCAACTACTCCGTCGGCCTGCGCCTGCTGGCCCTTGACATGCCCGAACTTCATGTCCGCGTGGCGGTTGCTCCGCCTCAAGCTGCCTTCAGCACGCTGGAGTTGCCTCCCACGGGCTCAACGGCTGTCGCTGGGCACACGGTTCGGGTGCGAGTGCAGCCGCGCGATCGTTTCGGCTCCGCGAACACTCTGGAGCGCCTGCCTGTTAAGGTCTCAATGACACTGACCGGCTCCGCAATCTCTCTGGTCGCAGACTCGTGGTCTGAGCAGGGTGGTGAGGTTGCGATGTTCAGCCCACCTGTTGCTGGCACCTACGTCGTGCACGCCAACAGCAGTGCGGCAGCGAGCGTCGGTGTCCAAGGTTCCCCCCTCGCCTTGACAATCGTTCCCGGAATGCCCACAGCCAACCGTTCCGCTCTCCTGTCAGGGCCGCTCGCCGCGCTGTTGGTTGGCTTCCCTGCCCGTGCATGCGTGGCGCTGCGTGATAGCATGGGGAACAACATCTTGCCCCCCCCACGCAGTGTCGTGGACAGCGTTGCGCTCTACATCAACAGCGTCCGAATCCAATCCGTTGCTGACTTGTCGTCGCCACATACTGTGTGTGGCAACTTCACTCCCACCAGCCTCAACCCTGTGCAGATCAACGCCACGCTAGGAGGACTCCCCGTCTCAGGCTCGCCATTCTCCGCGCACGTTGTGCGAAAGACTGCACCGGCCCTCGTTGCCGCTGTGTTCAGCGACAATGGCATGCTCATCACTCTGGAGTTCGCCTCGCCCACCAACCGCGGCGGCGTCAAGGGTGCTGTGCCTTGCGCTGCTGTCCTCGATGAGGCGTCCTCCAACGCGGTCGGTGGGCCAGCTTCCGTCTGCGTCTGGACCACTGACACCTCACTGCAAGTCAACCTTGCCGCCGCCGCCACGATTGCCGTTGGGGACCGTATCCGTCTCAAGCGCAACCTGGTCCTGTCCAGAGATGAGCAGTCCTTCTCCCAAGACGGGGCCGTCTATGTCCTCGCCGCGCACAACCCCGTCAACCCTAGAGCTGTCCTGAAAGCACCCAATGTGCTGGGCCCCTGTGACAATCTTGTTCTGGACGGGTCGGGCTCCAGCGGGGGCCGATTCCTTGAGTTCACCTGGCTGCTGCGCAACTCGTTGACCGTCCCCACGGCCAACGCTCGAGACATTGCCCTCACCCTGACTTCTGTCAGCATGACGGTGCCCGCCACCAGGATCGTCGTCATCCCTGCCGCCTTAATCTTGACCGGGACTCCCTACGAGTTCTCGCTACGCGTGAGCGACCGCAACGGGGCTGTTGGTCGAGAAGCCAGTGTCAGCGTCACGCGGGTCAACACCTCGGTGCCCAACGTTACCATCGCCGGCGGGAACACACAGACGGCGACTCGAGGGCGCGATCTCGTGCTCTCCTGCGAGGCGTGGCTGTCGTCCTGCGACGGGACCGCGGGAGGCAGCAATGTCAGCATGAGCTTTGCGTGGTCGATGGTCTCGCCCCCCTCTCTCGCCTTGGACGAGCGGACCCGCAACAGTCGCTCGCTGTTGGTCCCGACCGCGGACCTGGTTGTCGGCCTTCAACTGCGCCTGCAGCTCCGGGTGGCGGTGCAGGGGCAGGCGACCGCAGCTGCGGTGGTGACCTTCGTCGATGTTTACATTGCCGCACAGCCCGTGCTGGTTCGCATTTCCGGCGGCAGCAGCAGAGTTGTCGGGAGGGACACGCCACTCACGCTCTCAACGGCTCAGTCCGTGGATCCAGACCAGGGCAAAGGCGTTACGTCCTCGTTCGTGTTCACGTGGAAGTGCTTCCGGGACCTTGCTCCTCCGGAGTCCGGAGACCGGCGACTGGAACCCTGTGTGGCAGACCCAAGTGTGATGGACCGCCTGTTTGCTCCTGGCGCTGCACTCGAGCTCGGGCGCGATGCCCTCCCTCTGGGGAGGTACTTGTTCCGGGTCGTTGGAACCAAGGAGCCCGGACCCACGGCTGACTCCGCCGCCCGGACAGGGATGGACGAGGTGCACGTGACCATGACCGGCTCCACGCAGGATTCGGTTGCGGTCGCAATCGCCTACGAGGAGCAGTGGCGCGTGGACACGCGCCTGCCGTTCCGGGTCAAGGGCGCCGGCGCAGACTCCGAAGTCGCGGCCGCCGCGACGGCTGGTGCTGCTTGGGACCCGCCGCCTGCTCCTCCGACCGGGCAAAGGTGGGTTTGGACTATGATCCAGGGCGACGTTCAGGCGGAGGTATCGACAACTGGCAGGTACTTCACAGTGCCCCCGGGCGGTCTCACAGCTGGACAGCGTTTTACGCTGCGTCTCGACGTCAGCCTCGACGTGCCGCTGAACTCGACTCTGCTCAGATCCGATACGAGGGCCCGAGGCTTCACAGAGATGACTTTCATGACCAACGGTGCCCCTTTTGGCGGGAGTTGCGATGTGTCAGCCAAGTGCCTTCCCTCGCAGTGCCAAGCTGGAGCGCCGGTGTTCACCCTGGCATGCTCCTCGTGGACCGACGAGGCTGGCGACTTACCACTGACCTACTCGTGGTTCTCGCTCTCTCTCCCGTCGGACACTCCCGCTGGCTCAGAGCCTGCACCAACCTGCGTTACAGACGCATCTCTCGACGCAGTCCGTGCGAACATCCGGCTCCCTGAGGGCGACAAGCTCAATAATGGTCAACTGAACCTTCAAGCCTGCGTTGAAGACAGCTGGGGTGCCCGCTCGTGCGTGTCAGTTGTCACCAAAGTGAATCCGATGGTGCTGCCAGAGCAGTGCTCCGCCGGGATTCAGGAAGTGGCGCAATCGGGCGCTCTCGGAAACGTCAATGCGGTGCGACAGCAAGTCAACGCCATCGCTCGCTCCGACGCCTGCGAGAAACTTGTGAGTGCCGGCGCAACCGTTCGCTCGACATCTTCTGCTTCGGTCGATCCCGCACTAACGATGGTGACCGCGGTCGAATCAGCGCATTCTGTCTCAGTCCTGAATCTTGACACTATTGCGGCAACGGCTGCATCGCTGAGCAGCGTGGCGCACCTCGACGTCGTCGGTGGAGGCCACGCAGAGTCGCGGGTATTGTCTTTGGCCGAGGGTCTTGTGACCTCGGGGGGGCCTTTGGGGCCTCTCTCGTCCACTGCAGCGACGCACCTGCTGGACGTCGCCTCCCTCGTCCTGCTGCGCACGACCTCCCCCGTGTTCGCCGAGGAGCAAGCTCGGTTGCGGAGCGGGTCACCGTCAGGCTTGCAGGACAGCGCTTCGGACACCGACCGTGCCCAACCTAGGTCTTTGTCACCGTCGAGCCGGGCTGTGCTGCAAGGCAACAGTACAGAAGCCCGTGTGGCGCGTGCCTTGGCCCTCCTCCGCTCCATCGTCGCCACACAGACAGCTGCCTTTGTCCCTGGCGAGCTCCCGCTACGTCTCGCGTCCTTCGACTTGGCAGTGAGTCTCGCTCGCAGCGCCCCTACGGACGTTGGCGGGGTCACGGTCAGATTTCCCAGTGGAACAAATGTGAGTGTGCCAGCTGATATCATGACGGGCGTCGTAGGTGCGTGTCCGAAGTGGGTGGACACCCTGGTGGTTGAGTTTCAACGGGGCATCGACCCGCACAGATTAGTGCGCGCAGATAGTGTGCAAGCGCATCTTGTGTCGGTGGAACTGCACTCTTGCGGGGGAGTGCTCGCCGTCCCACGCACGCCCTCGAAAATCGCCCTGTCCCTCCCGGCGTTGGCCTCTAGCGCTGACCATGAGAGCGAGCACAAGCTCAACCTTTGCCAGTTCTGGCACGGTGCTGAGCGTGTGTGGAGCTCTCGTGGCTGTCTCACGGTTGCAAGCGGCGGTGGCGGTCTGTTCTCCTGCCACTGCTTCCACGCCACTGATTTCTCCGCGCTTCCGCTGGAGAAGCTCCCAGAGCTCGGTTTGACAGCTGCAGTGAGGTTGACGCACATTCACGAACAGCTTAACCCAGCAACCTGGGTGCCACTTGCCCTTGTCGTCATCACAGTGGGAGTGTACTTGTTCGGTGTCGGGGCTGCCGTGCTCGTGGATCGGCGGCACCTTGCGTCGTTCCTTGCCGACCCCGACGAGTACGTGAAGAAGGTCGAGAAGCTCCGCCTCGCCGCCCAGACTCCGGCTCCATCTCTGGCAGTGCGCCTGCTGCGGCACGTGCAGCACTGGCATGTCATTGGCCAACTGCTGTCGTCACGCCCTTACAGCCACCTTGACCGCCCGATGTGTCTCACCTGCATCCTCGTCCTTGTCTCGTACACCATGATGACCACCGCGCTCTTCGTCTCCAACTCTCCGGACCTTCCGACGGCCACTGTTGTTGGCTACACGTTCACGTCCGCTATCCTCGCCTTGCCAGCTCTCTTCGTGCTGTATCCCTTCTTCTCTCCAATCGCCCGCCACTCCCACCCAGCCCGACGCAGGCTCAAGCTGTCCGCCCCGAGGATATTCCGGCCGACTCTGCCGGCCGCCTCCCTCAACGAGCGACTTACAGAAATCGCTCAAGGCCTGCCTGATAGGTGGGCGCCCGGACCCCCTCCGAACACCGCGCAGCCCAAGCGACGCCCTCGTCGGCCCGTCCCCAGC
>QUTJ01031833.1:0-26003 GCA_003573635.1 Goniomonas avonlea | reverse complement strand
GGGAGGAGATGAGAGGGAGGAGATGAGAGGGAGGAGATGAGAGGGGGAGCGTGGAGATGAGAGGGAGGGGAGACACACAGCGGTAAGCAGTCCTGCAGAGGAGAGAGACGTAAGGGACAGTTGCGGGAAGCAGTCTCGCAGAGTAATGCAGAGGAGATGAGAGAGGAGACACACAGAGCTTGCTGAGACATACGCGGTAAGCAGAGGAGATGAGAGGGAGGGGAGAGACACCCCTTGCGGTAGGCAGTCTCGCAGGAAATGCAGAGGAGATGCGAAGCAGAGGAGATGAGAGGGAGAGGAGATGAGAGGGAGAGGAGATGAGAGGGAGAGGAGATGAGAGGGAGAGGAGAGACGCCCCCCTGCGGTAGGAGAGGAGAGACACACCTTGCGGTAGGCAGTCTCTGCAGGGAATGTGCCGCGGCACTCGTCCGGAGGAGTAGGAGCCGCCGGTGCGCCGTCGCACACCCACACGCACGGAGCCTGCGCCTCATGTCATCGCTCTCGTGGTGCGTGTCGTGGTGTGTCGTGGTGTGTCATGGTCGTTCTCGTTGTATGTCCTGGTAGGTCGTGGTGTCGTGGTTGTGTCGTGGTCGTGGTGTGGGCGGTGAGAGTGGGAGTGGTGGTGGCGGTGTCATGGGGTGGTGTGGTCGTGGAGCACCTTGCCGGCAGTTGTGTTGACCTCGGCCACGCCACCCTCGGTGAGCTCCATTGTCTCCTTGCGGCGCTCATGACAGTAGTTGCACTCGAAGTCTTCAGCACTGTAGTTGTTGTCAGAGCATGAGAAAGAGAGGAAACTATGGAGCTCGTTCTCCCATTCCGACCCGAGAAAGCACTCAGCTAGCAAGATATTAGCGGGGCAATCTTTCGACACGCAGATACATTGCCGGATATGCAAGGAAGGAAATGGAAGCATAAACGCAACAGCCTCACTGCACCTTCACACCGCACCGCAACACCAGATAGCACTATTTTCGTTCTGTGTCGCACCTGCACTTGCAAAAGCCTGCAGTCTCCTTTTTCTCCCATTCCGACCCGATGAAGCATTCAGCGCCTCGCTTGCGCCTTGTGAACACGGTGGTTTTGCCTTGGAGGCAGTTGACCATCTCCCCGTCGCTCGGAGACCAGAGCTCGAAGTCACTGTCTGGCTCACCGGCGTGGTCCTCACCCTGTTGATTGTCTAAAATTCAAGATCTCGCCGGATTCTGTTGAATCAGTTGTAAGGGTTGAGGGAAAGCAGAACAAGAAGATGAAGAGAGATAAAAAAGGTCACGAGGAAAAACACACACAGACAACAAACACAATGGAAACGGGGAAAACAAGAAAAAAAACAGAAAAAAATGTACTTCCGCTGCCGGGACTTGAACCCGGGTCTCCAGGGTGAGAACCTGATATCCTAACCGACTAGACGACAGCGGATGTGATGATACAAGTACGACTCGTGGCAGAGTTATCATTCCACAGACAAGGCGCATGTTTGGATTGCCTTCCCTTATTGAACTCGTTAACATGTCCAAAACCCATAATGGGAACAAAGCCGTCAACGAGTTAAGACGACGGTGCTGGGAAGGCAATTTGACTGGCTGTTGGGCTCTGCCCTTCGAAGGTCTAGGCAAATTTCTTCAATTTCTCACGAGAAATGCCTTCAACAAAACAAACAAAGACAAATGACACTGAAATGCCTTCCTTCAATGGCAGAAAAAGTCCCGGAAAACAAGTTGCACACGAATGCAAAAAGCCACAAATCACCTTGCAAGTGCGTGATTGCTTGGAGGAGAAGTCGAGGGAGACCAAGACACCGCCTCCCCCAACCTTCTGACCGTGAAGCAGGAAATGGGTCGATGTCGCGTTGGGCTCGGACAGAATGTCAGAGATCAACACCTGTGTGTATGTGCGTGAGCAAGCACGTGTATGTGTCTGTGTGTGTGAGCATGCATGTGTGCGTGTGTGCGTGTGTGTGCGTGTGGAGTGGAGGTGGAGCTTGATATCACTGCTGTGTGAGCGAGTCTGTCTGGAGTGGAGGAGTGGGTGGTGCTTGTCTGCGTGAGCGGAGGTGGAGGTAGGTGTGGAGCTTGCCTGTGAGCTCAAGTGGAGTGGAGTCGCGTGGAGTTGGGTGGAGGTGGAGGTTGAGTGGAGGTGGAGCTTGTCTGTGCGAGCGGAGGTGGAGTAGAGTGGGATGGAGTGGTTGAGATGCCGGTGGTGGAGTGAGTGGAGGTGGAGTGGGGTGGGGTGGTTGAGTGGAGTAGAGCGGAGGGGGAGTAGAGTGGGGTGGAGGGGTTGAGTTGCAGGTTGGAGGTGGAGGTGGTGGAGTGGTCGAGTGCAGGTGGACTAGAGTGGGGTGGAGAGTGGGGTGAGTGCAGGTGGTGTGGAGTGGAGTATAGTGGGGTGAGTGCAGGTGGACTGCGGTGGAGTGGYGTGGAGTGGAGTAAAGTGGGGTGAGTGCAGGTGGAGGGCGGTGGAGTAGAGTGGTGTAGTGTGGGGGTGGAGTAGAGTGGGGTGAGTGCAGGTGGAGTGCGGTGGAGTAGCGTGGAGCGGAAGAGTGGAGGAGTGGAGTAGAGTGGAGCACCTCGTCCTGGTCAAAAAGGCAGGAATGCCAGGAGGAGCCTTGGTCAACCGAGTACGCCAGCTCCTTGGTGTGCCGGCGATTTTCTGCCAACAGCATGACACCTCCGTGGTCACCCATCTCGTAGGTGTGCGACCCCGCTCGAATCTGTGGCACGATTCAGCACTCCCTCCCCGTCTCCCTCCCTCTCCCTCCCTCTGAGAACAACAACAGACCTCCCTGGTCACCCACGACTCAGTACTCTCCCGCTCCCTCTCTCGGGTTATTTTCTCACTGGCCAGCCGGCCAGGGACAACCAAGCTGTTGTCACCTTGGTCCAGGATTGCCCGGCGTCGCGGCTGAGGTAAGCACTCGTTGCATCGGACGACTCTTCGAGTTTGGCGCCGACATTGCCGCTGGCCATGACCAAGCCCACAGCGTGTGCCTTGGAGAGGAGTGACCCGAAGTGGGCTGTCGTACCCTCCTCCTTGTGATGCGACGCGGTCTGTATTGTGGGTGTGAGCGTGAAACTGCCTTGAGGATAAGCGCAAGGAGAGTGCTGCATGTTCACAAACGCAGGCACACACGATGTTCACACACATGATTCACATCTTGCAGGACAAACGCAAACACAGAGTGTGTACTCTGCGTGCTAAACCGAAACTAACAGACTCTGGCAGAGCCGATGTTGAAGATGTAGGTGCTGCGAGCCAACACCCGATTGTGGAGACGCGTCCCCCCCACCTCCAATGTGTGCCTGTGCTGGCTCACCTGCTTGTGCGTGGTATGGAGGTGGAGGGAGCACAGCTGGCCAACCCCCAATTGTGGACACGCCTCGTTCGTCGGAGGCGCAATCTGACAACACGGTCAGTTCTGAGAGCAATGCACGAGTCTTTCCATATACAATCTGACATTCTTGAGCATCTGCGATGCACGAATCGTTCTCGGCAGAGACGCTCCCACTATTTGATAAAGGCTTCATCCGAAAATCCATCGGCGAAGATGAGTCGACCAAGACTGGTACGCAATGCTGTTTTTGAAATCTGACCAAGGACGGGAGGCTAGTTAGATGTGGCGATGAGAAACACCTCGTTCTAGGTATCTATACTCAATATCTCTTTCAATTTCTATCTCTATCTCGATCAGGGACGCCCCCCTGTCCCGAACTAGCAAACACACCGGGGTCCAGTGCGCGCCGCGGTCGAAAGAAATCACGCTGCGTTTGTCACTGCTGCCCTCTCCGTTGAGTCCACGTTCAACCACGTTAGCAATAATCACGGCGCCCTGACCCACCGCGCCCACAAATCCGACCCTGTGAAAGCATTTACAAAAAATGCAAGACACAGGACGACAATGAAGCGCTCACCACTCAACGTGAGCATTGTAACCCATTGGGTTGTCGCGAAGGACTGTCACCATCTCGCCCGAGTCGCCGTTCGACGCATACACGGTCCCGTAGTCCGCCCCGTGCTTGACTTCGATGAACACACCACCCTGCGCAAGCGAGAGTTGGCTTAGAAAAATCACAGACATGCTAGGCGATTGGACCTTGTTGTCCTCGAAAATTATGTAGCGCTCTTGCGGCAAGTTCGCGGGGAACTTGAGCTCGGTCATCGTCACACCGTCGTTTTTGGACTCAAACAGCTTCAAACCGCCCTTGTCATCCTGCGCAGCGGCGTACAGATGACCCTGCATCACCTTGAACCCGACTCCGTGCTCCAAAGCGGTGTGATGGGTCCGGAACAGATTGCGGCTGTAGCGAATGTCGGACTTGTAAAGCGGCATCAACGGTTGGTGTCCAGCTTTGTCTTTGAACTCCCCATAGATAACAGTTTCACGCGCCTGTCCCCACTGAAACCCTTGGACAAAATCCACCTTCGATTCCCACTTCACTCCAAAGTCCTGTGACAGGTACAGCTGCCGGTTGCAGAACTTCCCCTTATGGGGCTTACCGAAGCATTCGGGGGAAAAGGCCCCAGCAAGCAACCAATCCTTCTCTGTAGGATGAAGCATGACATCTGTAAGGGCCAAATCCGTCGTGAGCTTTGTATAGCTGTGTCCACAGTCGGTGGTGATCCAGTGCTTCCGCCCAACGCCCTGGATGAAGACCCGGTTCCTGTCAGCATCACTGGGGATGACTTTCGCAATTCCCGCGCCAAAAACCTCCTGAAGCTCCTGTGCTCCGGAGAGCTTCGGCATCTCATTGCTCCAACTCTTTCCGTCATCGGAGCTACGCCAGAGGGTGCGCGCGGAGGAGTGCACCAGGACCGTCCTTCGGTCGGCGCAAACCCAGAACACGTCCCCGGGATCCCCATCCAGGTCAATCTTTGAGGTCGCAATGCCACGTTCAGCACAAGTCTTGCTCGAGGCCAAGGCTGCCGCCACAAGGCAACAGAACAACCCCAGGCGGAGAAGCGCAGCCATTTGTCAAGTCACCAGAAAAGAGTTAACGCGTATATGAACGGTACACCGCTCCCACGATCTCCACACACGAAAAGGGGCACCCCCAAAACGGCGGACCCCCTCCTCAAATGAAACTCACTCCCCTGTCAAAATGTTTTCGGGATAAAAGAACAGTTTTTTTTCACCTCACAACCTTGCTCCCATTGGTCCTTTCTGAAGAGCGCACGCACTGTGCCGCTGGAAAGAACCATGATCACTGCAACAAACATCAACATCTTCCTTTTGGTAATCCTTCTGAACGCTGTTTCATCGGCGGCAGGCGAGATGATCGTCTCCGGCGTTCCCAGCAGTGTCCCGGCCGGATCGGTTATGACTGTGACCGTCCGCGATTCTGTGAACGCCCCCAGCAGCGCCCTTTCTGTGGTGGCGACGCAGGGGCAGACCGAAGTTGCACAGGCAACTTGTGCCCAAGGGCCCTATCGCTGGGAATGCAGCGTGTCCCTCCCGACGGCCGGTCCCGTCAGCCTCTCTTTCAAAAAGGGTGGCTCGTCGGTCGCCTCGGCCACAACGACAGTTGTTGCTGGGCCTCCTTCTGCAACTACGTCTTCCTTCATCGGAACCGCTCCTGGCACTGTGGCCGCTGGGACCCCGGTTGCGATGCAGTTCCTAGTCGTGGATGCGACTGGCAACGCTGTCTCTGGCGCCAGCATCAAGGTCGACGTTACGGTTGGCGGAGCCACCGTTCCCAGTTCGGTCGTTTCGCTTTCAGGAGGGAAGTTCAACATCCAATACACCCCTTCCAGAATTGGTCTCTACGAGGCCAAGGTGTCCGTAATGGTAGGGAGCTCGTTCGCGCCCGTCGCCCCAACCCAGAAGGCCACTGTCGTGGCTGGACCCCTTGCGGCGTCCCGGTGCACGTTCGACACGCAGGAGAAGATTGCCACCGCTGGCACCACAGCAACTGTTGTTGTCAGGGGTAGTGACAGCCTGAACAACGTTCGTGATCTCGGTCTCGCAACTGTCACGGCAACTCTGTCGATGGCATCGGGAACTCCGGGCGTCGCAGACTCGACTGTCCCCGTCACCGTATCTGGAGCGAACCTTTCGTTCCGTAGCACCAAGAGTGGTCTTTGGAAGCTTTCGGTGCAGGTTGACGGTCAAGAAATTCAGGGCAGTCCCCTGTCGGTACGCGTCAAGTCTGGGCCGTCCGTGCCCACCAAGAGCCAGGCAGTCGGTTACGCTCTCAAGGGCGGTAAGAGTGGTGTTCTCCAAACCTTCAAGGTCTACGTCTACGACGACTTTGGCAACCTGGTTGACAACAGTAACGACGTCATCACAGTGGCCTTGAGGCCCTCATCGGAATCCAGTGGTGCCGCCGTCACTCCTTCAGCCCCGGGTGTGTACTCAGTGGCTTTCACGCCGGCCTCGAATCTTGCTTCGATCACCGTGAGCGTTGGTGGTACCGCCATTCACGACCCGTACCCCGTGACTTTCCGCGCGTCAACAGCTGATCTGGGCGCCTTCTTCCCCGGAAGTTCTGAGGTTGTTCCTGGCAGTGCCCGCCTTCAGATCTACGCGGGTGAGACCGCAGAGGTCCGTGTGCAGGCCATCAGCGCTTCGCAGCTGGCCCTTCCCAACTCAGTTGGGACCACGGCCATCCAGTGCGCTCTCAAGTCCCGCGCTACCCAGGCTAGTTTCCCGTGCAGTGTCACTGACACCAACAATGGCGAGTACAAAGTCACGGCCTCCCTGACTGTCAGCGGTCCCTACACTCTGGCGATCACTGGGACGGCCCCGGACGGCTCGGCGTCCCCGATTTCAGGATCTCCCTTCGAGAACCTCGTGGTGGTTCCCTCCGCTACTGACGCCTCAAAGTCAACTGTGTCGATGCTGGGCACTAGTGTGGTTGCGGGCACTCCGTTCACCATGTTTTTGGACCGCAAGGACAGGCACGGCAACACTCAGGTGACTTTGCGCCAGGACGACGTGGTGGCCACCGCCACTGAGACGACGACGGGTGCCACGGTCGCGCTCAAGTACACCGAAGCCAGCAACAACCGCCTTGTGTTCAAGGGTACCCCGACGAGCGTTGGCAAGTACAGCGTTACGGTTCTCATCAATGGTGCTCTCTACGGTGGCCGTGTGAGCTTCATCGACGTGACTGCTGGTGCGGCCTCTGTGCCGCACTTCACTTGCAACGGTGAGACGTACGTCACCGCCGGAACCGAAGGATCCCTCCGCTGCCGCGAGTCTGATGCGTTCGGGAACGCCCGCTGCCAGCTTGACACTCCGCTCTCTGCCGTGGTCTCTGATCCCACTGTGTGCAGTGTCAACGCCGCTTCCGTGGTCTCCGGGTGTGAGTGGGTCGTGTTTTGGTCGTGCCGCAAGTCCGGTTCCCACACGATCAGCATCGGCACTGGCTCTGCTGGGTCATTCGTCAACGTCAAGGGTTCTCCATTCAACATGGTGGTGGGCGCTACAGTCCCCCAGACCAGCAAATGCACAGCCAATCCCCCGTCATCTGTTGTTGCCGGGTCCATTTCTGAGTTCACCATCACACCCCGTGACGAGTTCTCCAACTTGGTGTCTGCCACTGGCCTGATCTTCTCTGCCTACGCGGTCCCCACCGATGGCGGTGTTCGCAGCGTCGCAACCGTTGTGGAGCGCAACGGTGTTTACACTGCAGCGCTTGCCGTCGGCACCACTGGTGCTCACCAGATTGTTGTGACTCGCGGTGGAGAGCACATCCAGGGCAGTCCGTTCTCGGCCACTGTCTCAGCTGGCCCTGCGGTCTCGCTCGCAGCCGTTTCGACCGCCCTTGGTGTGTCTGATGGTTGGGGCGCCACTCTGATTCTCACTGGGGTCGATGCCGCTGGAAACACCGGGGCTGTGCAGGCCGGTACTTTCAGTGCCCGTCTCGCCGTGGCGGGACAGGACTTCCGTCCTGTGACATACCTCGCGTCCTCGAAGACGTTCTCGTTCGAGGTCACCGGCCTCGCTGCTCTTGGTCCCGTCCAGTTCGACATTAAGCACTGCCTCAATGGCAACTGCGTTGACCGTGCGTCAGTCAACGTTGTGGTCACCGCAGGACTGCCCAACCGCATCGCTGTGCCCGAGTCTGCACCCGTTCGTGCCGGCGTCCCGAAAATTGCCGAAGTTGTTCTCACTGACTCGCTCGGCAACGTCGCTGCCCTGCCCACCAGCTGGTCGGCTGCTGCCACGTGCACCCACCCAAGTGCTGGCCCGCAGACGTTCTCGCCTCTTGCGTCCTCGTCCGCGACCGTGTCGTTCTTCTTGTCCCTCACAACTGTCGGTGGGTGGACCTGCACTTTCACTGTCGGCCCCTCGCTCTCGAAGCAAGCCACCTTTACCGTCTCGGCTGGTGAGGTGTCACCCTCGCACTCGTCCGTGACAGCAACCCCCTCGGGCAACGTGGTGGCTGGTTCCACCGTGCAGCTCGCAGTCGTGTCTCGTGACATGTACGGCAACAATGTTGACGGAGCGGTGTCTTGCAAGGTTACAGCTCCCGACTCAGTGCCCGCTGAGGTCACGCTCACGAATGGTGCTGCCCAAGTCGCAACGACGAGTGCGGGGTCCTACCGTGTTGATTGTCTTGCGTCCGGCAACCCCATTAAGCACAGCCCAGTTACGTTCGATGCCAGCGTGTCCTCGGTTTCCAAGACGGTCGTCTACGGCGCCCTGGCGTCTGGAAGCAAGTTCGGAACGAAAGCTTGCGCCATCATTGCGCTCACCGACAATTTCGGCAACACTATTCCCATCGATTCCACCGACGCCGTGGTTGTGACAGGCTCACCGCTCACAGTGGGCGGGACTGCCGTCGTGTGGTCCTCTGCCCTCCAATCTACGGTCAGCGGCGGCAGGATGACAACTTGCTGGACGGCCCTCACCGACCCATCCCGCGACTCCTACTCGGTGACTTTCTCTGTGACGCGCTCGGGCACGACCCTGACCACGTTCACGCCAACCTTTTCGAGCAGCATGGGTGCCTCGGATGCCGCCAAGTCAGGTGTCATCGGAAGCTTGCGCGGTAGCGCAGGTCAGACCATGGCCATCACTGTTGTTGCGCGTAACGCCGCTGGTCAGCAGAAGGATGGCTCCCAGGACCTTAACAACATTGCTGCGACGGTGACTAACCCTAAGGGTGCTAACGTCGCCGCGTCTGTGGCTGCTGGGGCCGAGGGCGGTACTTACACGGTGTCCTTCACCTCCAACGTCGCGGGAGACCACTCGGTCTCGATCAAGCTCGGCGGGACTGCCATTGGCTCTGGGAGCGCCCTCACGGTCACCCTCACGCCGGGCGCCACGTCCTCGGTCCAGGTGAGCTGCAACGACTGCTCCACCGACGAGTGCATCTGCCAGCTTTCCTCCGTGGATTCCCTCGGCAACGTGTTCCATGGCATATCCAAGGGCTACACCTTGTCTGCGTCGCTCGCCGGCAGCTCAACTCCTGTCACCTTCCGCGATACCGGCTCCTACATCTTGGTTGTCCTCGTGCCAGGCACAGTGGGCGAGCACACCCTCACCGTCAACAGCCAGACCTTCAAGATCGATGTTGCGGGTGGTCGCGCCGTTGCTTCTCGCACGGTGCTTGGCGAGGTTGCTGCGACGGTCCCTGCCGGCAGCACGCTCACCGTCCCTGTTGATGCTCGGGATGCAGCTAACAACGTCGTCACCAATGGTCGCGCTCAGATCGTGTCCTGCCGCCTGGAGAGCCTTGCTGCAACCTACACGTCCACCGCAAGCTTTGCTCAAGGCTTCACGTGCACCTTCAACCCGTTGGTCACTGGGGAGTACACCGTTCGCGTCAGTGTGGACGGGCTCGAGTCGTCCTCCACCGCGACGGTCACGGTGACGGCTGGCCTCCCAAGCGGTTCCTCCACTGCTTCGGGCGCCGGTATCACTCGCGCTGCAGCCGACACTCCCACCGAAGTGTGTGTCGAGTTTAAGGATGCTCAGGGCAACATTGTTTCCGTCGTCGATTCGTCCCTCTTGTCGGTCGCAGTTCCCACCTGCTCAGTCGGTCCGACCTACACGGCCGCTGGCAAGGCCTGCGCGCGCTACGTCTGTCAGGCTGCGGGCTCGAGCGTGTCCGTGTCTGTGACCGTCAAGACCGCGAACGGTGTCCAGCAAGTCTCAGGGTCGCCCTTCTCCGTCCCTGTGGTCGCTGCCGCTGGCCCTGCTGTGATCTCGGCTCGTCTGTCGTCCACTGGTACCTCAGTGGCAGTCACCTTCGACACTGCCACCAACACCGTCCTCGGCTCTGACGCCGGCTTCGATTGCGCCGGTCTCCTGTCTTGCGGCGCCACGGCTATGGCGACGCTCGTGGGTGGTAGCAAGCAATGCGTGTGGAGCTCATCCTCTGTGCTCTCTATCCGGCTCGGTTTCACAGCCACCCTTCCAGTCGACGCTCGCTGCACCATCTTAGAGTCCGCGGGGCTCACCAACGCCCAAGGCAACTCGGCCTCCAGCACGGCGGCCTTCTTTGTCGAGGCACCCCTGGACCCTGTCAAACCACAGGCTGTCATTGTGGCGACGCAGGAGATCAACAAGTGCGACACCCTCAACGTTGACGGGACCGGCAGCACTGGCGGTGCTGGTCGCGCGCTTTCGTATTCGTGGCGTGCGCTGTTCGAGTCGCAGGGCGTGGACGAGACTGCGGTCGTCGTCGCGGTTGCCGAGTCCTCGACCCTCCCGCTCTTCCACATTGCGCCAGCCCTCCTCAAGGCAGGAATGGCCATGTCCTTTGAGCTCACGGTCACGTCTTGGCTCAACCAGCGGTCGACAATCACGCACAAGGTCAAAGTGTCCCCGATCTTGGTTCCCATCATGAAGATTTCGGGCTCGACTGCCATCGCTGTGAGCGGTGGCGGGTCACACGCTCTTGTGGGCGAGGCGAACGTGCCTTGCGGCGACCGCACAGCCACCGACATCGCGTACGCCTGGACCGCCGCGGTTCTCCGCCCTGATGGCTCTGAGGGCGCCCAGCTGGACCTCACCAAGTCCACAGTTGCTGATCAGCGCACTGTCAACTCGCGAGAGCTCGTCTTTTTCGGCTCCGCCCTCACTGTCGGAACCTCGTACGTGTTCCGCCTCAGTGGCACCCTGGGTGTCGGGACCGGTGTGGCTGCTGCCACCGTCACCCGCGTGGCTGCGCCCATCACTTGCGTTGCGCCCGGCGACAAAACCGTTAGCAGCGGGACCACCGTTGCCCTCGACTTTGGTCGTGGTTCTGACCCCGATGGCCTCGACGCGTTCCCGTTTGCCTACCGGATCTCCTGCACCTTCGAGCCCGAGTACGCCACTTCTGCTGTGGACAACAAGCCCTGCGGCACCACCGTTGCTAGCACGCTCTACAACGCCATCGATTCTGGCTACGTCAACTTCGCTGCTCAGCCCATGGGCACGACCTATGGAACCTACGTCTTCACTGCGGTCCTGGCCAAGGAGCCCAACTCGCGCTCTTGCACAGCAGTGTCTCGCATCAAGGTCGTCGCGCCCAGCTCCTCGAGTCTCACCGTCGGCGCGAAGTGCGACGCAATCACCGATCCCTCGAGACCCGCCCAGTGCGTCGCTTCCGGCTCCCTGGCGGTGTCCGCCGCAACCCCTGCCGGGCGTCGCCTGCTGGCCGAGGGCAAGCGCGGTGAGTCGTCCGCCAACCCCGCCGCCTCCTGCGCTGACTACGGAAACGTGGACGGCGCCGCGTTCGTGACGGGTGTAGACCAATCGGACGTGTATCGTGTCACCTGCGTGAAGGACACCAAGGGCTCCGCTCCCTGGCAGCTCCTTGCCAATCTTGCCGACGCGCCTGGCTCCGACGATATCCCCAACCACCCCGCTACCTTTGCCGCCGGTTTCGGCAAGATCGGCGATGGCAAGTTTGCTACCGGCCGCGACGTTACCGAGATCGTTGCTAGCAAGAGCGTGTCCGCTGCTGTCGGCGTTGAACGTCTTCGCCAGCTTCTTGCCTCAGCTCCCGCTGGCTCGGCTGTGCACCTCAAGGTGTGCCGCAACGCTGGGACTGACGTGGACACGGACTGCGTTGACACTGAATCCGGCTCCCTTGCCACCAACAACATTCCGGCGGAGGCTTACTCAAACGGCGCTCCATCGTACTCGTACGGCCAGCTCCGTATGTTCCTTCCTTCCGCCTCCTCGGCCGCCGGCACCCTGACCAACGGTGCCAAGCTTCCCCACAAGTTCTGGGCGATGTACTTCCGCGTTCTCGGCATGAACACCGGGGGTCGCCCCGGTTTCTCCAAGTACGGCAGCGGCTTCTGCTTTGGCAGTGGCAACTCCAATGTCTGCGAGCAGCCAGCGGGCACCAAGGTCTGCGGTGTCGCCGCCTCTGCTGGATGCGCCTGGGGTGATAGCAACAGCTGCAACGCCTACTTCTCCACCACACGCGAGCTGGAGTTCTGCAAGAACGGCAAGCCTTCCACCGGCGTGTTGGGCCTCCGCGTGTACGCCAAGGTGGCTGCCCCTGCCGCGAGCAACAAGGCATCGCGCACTGTGCAGAATTGGCAGTGGAGCGTGGTGTCGGGCGCACTGCGCCGCGCCTACACCATCCCCGCTGGCGTCTTCTTCAACATCCCCGCGGGGCTTCTCAGCTCTGGTGCCACGTACGTCTTCCGTGCGACCGGTTCGCTCGAGGGCGCAACTGGCAGCCGCGATGTCAAGGTCGTTGTGAACGATCTCCCCTCCAACGGTCGGTGCTCTGTCTCGCCAAGTGTCGGGACTGAGCTCATCACCATCTTCACCCTCGAGTGCACCGGCTGGGAGGACAAGGACGGCATTGCCTCGTACTCCTGGTTCGCCTCGTGCGATGGAGCTGCCTCTCGTCCCATCTCCAACTCCGACGCTACGAGCAAGAAGCGTGTTCGCTTGCAGAGGTGCGCAACCTCGAGCCAAATCAAGCTGTCGGCTATCGTAGAGGACGATATCGGTGGTAAGACATCGGTGGACGTGGCCGTGACCGTGAACGCGATGACTGCCTCGTCCGTGGCTCGCAGCTCGCGTGTGCGCGCCGCCGGCGACGGGATTGAATCACCTGCCAGCGGTTGTGCTGACATCAAAGGAACCGGCTATTTTGACATCCTGACGGGTGGCAATGATGATGAGGCGGTTGTGCAGAAAGTGTACTGTGACAACGGCTGGCAGATGTACGCTAACGTGTACGACACGGTCGGAGACGATATCCCGCAGGGCTCTCAGGCCTCCAAGCTTGGTATCATGTCAGGTTGGGGCGTCACGGACACAGCCCAGCCCTTGAACGGATTCAAGTTCTTCGAGACCGGCACACAGGTGACGGAGCTGAAGAAGGGCACACGCACTGCGGTGGAGCCGCTCAAGTTCCTCTTGAACTGGATGAACCACTACGACGACAATTTCGACATCAAGATGTGCATGCTGTCGTCTGAGGACGGGGGTGAGTCGGACAACCACTGCATTGACACTGAGTCCAACACTCTGCTTCCTTTCCCGGCCACTTTTGAGCCCAAGGATGCTCCCTGGGGCAAGGACTCCTACAATGGCCAGAGCCACCGCTACCTCGTGAGCAGCTTCAACTCTCGCGTCTGGACGCTCTACCGCCTTCTCGGTCTGGGTGCTGGCGTGTGGGATTCTCAGGGTGAGACCACCAACTTCGCAATCGACTCGCGGAACTGCCTCAACTTCCGTTCCAAGAACAATCCCCTGGCGTCTGAGGAGTCCTTGTGCGAGGCAGTCTCCACTGGTTGCCCCACCAACGGCCAAGACGGTCCTGCGGCCTGGGCGGGTTCTCGATCTGGTCTTCAGTACCGTCCGTGGAACACCAAGGACGACGAAATCACCACCTGCAACCTGCAGAACCTGGACAACCTGGTCAACAGCAAGATCAAGGGTTTCCGCCTCTACATCAAGTTCCCCAAGTCCACTTGCGGCCTCGACAAGCTCGCCGCGCAGGTCCAAAAGGCCTGTCTCAAGGATGAGAAGGCCCTCGGAACCACCTTGTCGTGGTCCAACTGCGTGGGCTTGGCGAGCAAGAAGCTTGCCCAGCTGCGCAAGCACGCCAAGGCGACATGTTCCAGCGCCCGTGGCGCCAGCGGTGGCCGTCGTCTTCTCTCTGCCAGCGGTGCTTCCACTCTCACGGAGCACGACAAGCAGCAGCTGTCGCAGATCGACAAGTCCTTCTCTACTGAGGGAGAGGAGGCCGTCGGCGCCTTCTCCAACCCCGGTGTGACCTGCGCTGATGTGGAGGTCGTTGGTTCCAGCGATTCTTTCGTCACCTGGCCCGGCGCGGCCTCTGCTGTCAAGGTAACCTGCGTCGACCACTGGCAGCTTGTGGCTCAGCTCAAGGACGGCGGGGCCAAGGACTTCCCCTGGCCCGTGGGACCCACCAAGATGTTCAAGAAGTTCCCCGAGATCTGGCTGCAGGGGCATTGCGCTGACGCCAACTTCAAGCAGTGCAGCTCCCTCACAACCAGCGGCGGCTCTGGTTTCATGGGCCTCGACACCATTCGCAGGCTTCAGGATAGCGGCGCCCCTCTCGAGGCTGTGCGCTTCTGTGTCACCATCGGTGGGAGCGAATCCTGCGACGATACGCTCTCCACGCTCTCAGTCCTCAACCCCGCGCTCTCTGCTGGGGCCTCCAAGGCTTGGAAGAACATCGACAAGATTGGCGCTGGCCAGGACTTGCAGTCGCTCTACTACACCCTGGCTCGCCTGATGGGCGCTGCCTCGACGGTGCTCCCCACCGAAGAGTCCTCGGACACCACCGCGTCACAGTGCATATCCTCCTCGTTCGGATCCATCTGCGAGCGCGGTGCTGACGCCTGGGTTGTCCTGAATGCCGCTGGCGCCTGTGTTGCCGGCTTCAACGTCCACAACACCGCGGAGCTCAAGTGTGGTGCATCGTCGTTCCGTGTGTACGCCAAGTTTGCTCCCTCTGCGAGCAGCGGCGACTCAAGCGACGATGCCATCGCTCTTGTGTCTGCCGCGCGTGAAGTACTCAGCTCCGCCTCGCCCAACCAGCAGCAGACCACCACCGCCGCCGGTGGTCTTCTGGGATCCCTGACCGGATCCGTCCAAGATGCGCAGTCGAAGATCAAGATGGCGCAGATGTGCAAGGGCTTCAAGCCTGACAACAGCACCGTCGGATCGCTCCTGACCTGCGCCGAGAAGACCTCCGCCAGCGGCTCCACGTCTGGCACCGATTCCTCCGCTGGACGCCGCCGCCGCCGCTTGTTGAGCATGACCGGCCTGTCACAGCAGGCCCGCGTTGGCTCCTTCGGCAACCCCGCCGAGAACTGCGCGCACATTTCTGCTGAGGATCAGGTCAAGTTTGGGCCCAACTTCTGGGTCCGGGCGCCCAAGACCAACAGGGTGTTCAACGACGGGTCGCTGTATATGGACGGTCGTGAGAAGCTTGACCGCGTGTACGTGACCTGCCGCACTGGGGGCTACCAGCTCGTTGCTCAGATGATTGACACTGAGGGCGACGACTGGCCCGAAAGCTCAGCCGCTGGCAACGCTGGCTTCAAGCGCACCGTGCGCCTCGTTGACGGCAAGCCACTCATCATGGAGGCCAAGCCGTGGTTCGCTGCGCTCACCGTGGACGAGCATGGTGTGTCCGGTCGTTTCGACCCCATCGACGAGGTGAACATCTGGGCGCACCACCCCTTCAAGCCTGATTTCCGCCCCGATGTGATGTTCTGCCTGGTGGATCGCACTGTCACCGACGGCGACACCATCACCGACGTCGAGACGTGCTCTCACACCGCCGGTCCCGAGCACTCCAAACTCGAGTTCCGGACGCTGGACTCTGTGTCTGAGGCCAACCCTTACCGCCGCCTGACTCTTAACGACGATTTCACTGCCACGTACCAGACCACTGTCGGTGCTGGTACTCGTGGGTGGGTGAAGACCTGGGCTTCGTACCAGTCCAAGGCTGGCGAAGTCAACACCCCGTTCGCCTCTGGCAACTGCCTCGATGTCACTGCCACGGCGGAGGCCGGCTTTGGCAATGCTGGAAAGATGTGTGAGGAGGCTGACCTGAGCAAGGTTGCTGACTGCCCCACCAACCCTCCGGGCTCTGAGGTGCGACCATAGTTAGATCTGCGTGCTGGACTGTCTAGTGGGTCGTGCGCCACTCGTGCGATCTTGTCATGTCGTGCCTGTAAGATTTTGTCCCTGACCCCTTGTCCCAGCCTTGCACGTGGTTTTTCCGTGGCAACTCAACCGGCGGCAACGTGCCCATCCCCGGTCAGTGCTTCCGCCCCTGGCGCTCTGCTCAGGACGAGCTCTGGAGTTGCCAGTCTGGTGCTCCGGTTACTAACGGCAAGCGTTACCGCGGGTAGGTTTTCCTTCACCGTGTCACTTGTGTGGTGTTGATGAGCTCCCCTCGTTTCAGAGCATTGTTGCCTTGCTCTTCTCTTGCTCTCAGAGCATTGCTCGGTTGCTGGTCGATTATGTTGCCCCTTGTCTCTGCGTGGCCCCTATCTTCGCTCCCCCCTTCTTACCGTCCTCACAGCTGGCGCACATATGCGAAGTTCTGGGACCCCAGCAGCGTTACCAAGGAGCAGGCTGAGGAGCGCCGCCAGATGATGCTCGACCTTTCCAACGCTCTCTCCAACGACAAGACTGAGAACGCCACCGCCTTCCAGGGCGAGACCATGACGGTGCGTGACCCGGGGCCGAGTGTGACGGCGTGAAGCTCCTGCATCACCCAGTGCCTGCGCCCCCCTCGCTCCTTCTTATCCTCTCCCATCTCTCGATTCATTTGGGCCTGATCGAAGTCTGTTGGTGTGAGTGCGGCGTGGGGGGAGCGAGTGAGCGAGCGAGGGAGATAGAGATCCATGAGGGAGACGTGAAGACGGGAGGGGGAGAGGTGCGAGAGATTTGTCACTCCCGGTCCTCACTCTCCAGCTAGACCATGAGAGGATGACACCTCGTGCCAGGTTTCCACTGGTAAGATCCTGCCTGGTGCGTCTTCTGGTGCAGTTGCTCTGCCCAACGATATCGGCTCGTCGCTGTCCGGCTGCTCCGGCATGACCTACATTGGGTACAGCGCCGATACGCCGGACATGTTCCCTGACTCGTACGTCCTCCTTGCTTCATGTGACTGTCCATCCGTCTCATTTCCCTGTTGAGTTGGAGCCATGTGTTTCCTCCTCAGCCGCATGCTCAATGACCGACTCTGCCATCTCATGGCGACATTTTTTGTTTCCCTCCCTCTGACATTTGAAACCAGCGACGCGATCGTGCTCGGCGGCTCTGCGTCACTGGAGGTCCGCGCTTGCGGCGAGCAACTGGCCATCAGTGCCACGGAGCAGCCCTTCAAGATCGACCTCACGGTATGTCGTTGTTGGCCGCTGCTGATGGAGACCACCCCTCCCCTCTTCCTCTCCCTCTCTCCCTCTCCCCCTCTCCCTCTCCCCCCGTTCTGGCCGATCTTCATGTTTCGACTCACCAGAGTGTGTTGCAGATTTCGAACGATGGCGGTGACGCCCTGCCGACTTGCCAGTGGTGGAACCGTGGCACTCGGAGGTTTGAACGCAAGGGGTGCATCGTCGCCTTGGACCAGGAGGACTCCAACATGAAGTGCTTCTGCTACCACTTGACTGAGTTCTCCTCAGTTGCCGAGGTTTGTTTCTTCGGCGCCATGCTTGCACGACCTTACTTTTTACGATATTCACCCCCTCTGTTCCTCTGGCCCCCTACTCACACACTTGGAAACAGGAAGTCGTCCCGCCGTTCGAGACCGTGGATCCTGTCGGCGACGCTGCCCTCCTCCTCAAGATCGGGGACCGCCCTGGCGCCCTTATCACCTTCGGGTGCGTGTTCGCTCTCTGGGGCATCCTCGTCTTGATTGGCAAGTGGCGCGACTACTCAGACATGAAGAAGTTCCGCCGCGACCCGGCCGGGTACATTGCGCGCAGCGAGGCCGACCAGAAGGCCAGGAAGTCCCAGTCCTTCCCCCGTCTGCTCAAGAACACTTTCTTCGCCAAGGTGCGTTTGTTGTTCTTGCCAGAGTTCACCACCGCACCCACCCACCGCTCCGAAGTGTGAATAGCATTGCCTGTCCTTTCCTCCCCCAGCTCGGCGGCTAACGAACCAACAGCACATCATCGCCTCGTCCATCTGCGTCAAGCCGTACTCCCGCGTGTCCCGCACCATGACCATCTCGTCTGCCATGTGCTTCCTGCTCACCTGCCTCGTCGCAAACGCGATGTTCTCTGGCGAGTCCAAGGCCGCGATGAAGCCCGGGCAGCTCGTGATTGCTGGTGTGCTGTCCGCCCTCATGGGCTTCCCGGCGGCTCTGCTCTTCAACTGGCTGTTTGCTCGCACTCAGCGGTACGGCGACTCCCACGTTGCTCCCAGCCCCGCTGCCGCGCGTGCTATGAGCGAGCTCGTCAACGCGTCCAAGGTCGACTCCGTCGTGCGCGACCAGGTCCTCATGTCCGAGGCTGCCATGAAGAAGATCAAAGAGCGCCAGACCGCGGTGCAAGTCATCACCCAGACCGCCGGCATGGGCGGCAAGCTCGCCGTCGCCAAGCCGACCTACACTGACGATGACGACTCCTTCATGCCGTCGTCGTTGCCTCCGGTTGCGGCCATGGTGGGCCCTGACGGCGCCCCTCGCCGCAACCCCAAGTCCTACAAGCTGCCTCCCATCAGCGCTGCTGCTGCTGGTGTGGACTCAGTGGACACTTCCAAGGCCAGCGAACTCGGTACGCAGCCTCCTTTCCCTCCTCATCCCCTCCCTTCATCCTCCCCCCTCTCTCCTCTCTCCTCTGCATCCTCCCCCCCTCCCCCTTGGGCTGCCGCTGCGCTGTTGTTCCGCGCGTGTGTCTCCGTATCGCGTCCGTGTCCTTGTCCTCATCCTTGTCCAAACAGAGCTCGCCAACATTGCCGCAATCAAAAGGGCTGCGGCGGAGAACGCTGACCAGGAGTACGCTGGCTCCTCGAGCCACCGCAGCGTCAAGGCCGTCACGTCGCCCACCGGGACCCAGCGCAGCGTGGCCTTGTCGGAGGAGCTTGAGGATGAAGAGCTCCCCTACAGCCCCTCCATGTGCGTAAACTCATGGCGGTCGTTGCGGTTCCCAACACCTCCCCCCGCACACCGATTTTGTCGGGAAGATGTGGGCACACCACACCATACCACGCGATACACCACACCACACCACACCACGGTTTCTCCCCCTTTCTCGCCTGCCCCGAGTTGGAGTAACTCTTGTGCAGGAAAACCATCGATGAGGTCGCTCGGGCTCACAATGCCGTGTCCAAGGCTGCTTCCATCTGGCTGTCTCGCTCGCGTGGTACGTGCAGGAGTTGTCACCCCGCCTCTCTCCTCTCCTCCCTTCCCCCAGTTCTCCCCCTCGTTTTCTTCTCATGTCCCCCGCGCCTCCAGTTGGATTCTTTTTGGAATGTGGTACTGCTCAAGTCTTGCTTGTCTCCTCCCTCCGCTCTCGCCCCCCCTTCCCTTCCTTGCCCCTCTCCTCCCCACTGTTGTTCCTCGCTCCTCCATCTCCCTCGTTTCTCCCGCTCTGCACTCACAAGCATGCTTCAGCCCGCAATCGCATGGACGCTGCCGTCATGGGCATCCCTCGCTTCGACGACAGCACGCAAGTCAAGCGTCTTCCCTACCGCTGGGTGTACATTACCTGGGCCATGCTCATCACCTACGCCTTCGTGTGCACTTACTTCGCCCTTCTCTATGCGCTCAAGTTCGACGAGCCCATGATGTGGGGCTGGTTCCAGGTGCGTCGGGGGTTGTATTTGGCAAGCATGGTTGTGTCTGGCGGAGTGCTGTGATGCGTGCGTGTTGGTTTGAACCCCCCCTTGACTGCGTTCGCGTGCACGTGGTTTGGACCCCCCCCCCCCCTTGACTGCGTTCGCAGGGCTCTGGCATGAGCGTGGCTCAAGAGACATTCGTCAACTCCCCTGTCAAGATTTCCTTTGTGTGCTGCCTGTTTTACTGCGTGGCCAAGCTCGTTGGACGCAACAAGGACGAGAAGGAGGCTGGTGTGTTGTCAGTTTGTGTTGTCTTGGGTGTGAGTGGATGGGGGAAGAGCGAGGGGAGTGTGTTCTCCTTTTGTTTCGTTGTGCGCGGAGTGCGTGAGTGGTGGCTGGCATGTCCTTTTTGGTTCGTCTTGTGCGTGCCTGTGAGACGCCTGTGATGCCAAACTTCCACTCGTGTGGTCTCACTCAGAACTTGCCAGGCGCGCTCAAGGACACCGACTACTGGGACTGGATTATCGGTGTGTTGGCCACCTAAGCGACGCCATTTGCGGTTGCTGGATCCCCTTCTGGCTGTATCGACAGGATCAGCTAACCATAAAATTTGGATCCACGAACCTCCCGGACGGAGCCTTATGGCTGCTGTCCACACTGTTGTGTGTGTGTGCTGTGTTTTTGTTGTTCGTTTGTTGGCCAACGGCCGTAAACCGGCCTTCGCTGAGTTTGGATCGGACTCGCCTCTCTGAACTGCTTGAATGCCCCAAGGAACGCTTGAACACAAGATGCTTTTATTTTTTGATCAAGTTGTCACGAAGAACAGGGTCGTGATACAACACGACTGCTAACAAGATGACAGCAGCGCTGCAGCAGAACGAGATTGATGGCAGTGTGGAGAACATGAAAGAGGAGAGTAAGATTGTGAGAATATTGCTCAGGACAATAGCATAGCTCTTCTGGATGGTGCTGGTCGCCAACACCACAGCAGAAACTAGGAGACCACCGAGGCTTGAGAAAAGCGAGCCAGCCCATGCCCACGAATCATGTCCTGCGAAAAAGCCGCGACTCTGGACGGCACTGCCATCCATGCCCCACACGCTGAAGACTCCAGTGATCAACATGAACACGCAAAGTTCAAGATTGAATTCGAAAAATGGAATGTGGCCAGTCTTGAGATACTTTTCACAGTAGACTCCAGAAAATGAAGACATTGCGCAGAGAAACAGCAGAACCACAATACCACCCCGGCGATCGGCCATACTGTTGTTGTTCACAGGAGCGTCCGCCACACTCTTCAAGTCCAACATGACAGCTCCAAGAGTTAAAAAAACAACGGAATACCACTGACTCCGTGCAAGTCGCCGGCCCAAAAAACTGAACGTGCACAAGGCTGTGAAACCAACCTTTGTCTGTCCAAGGACCTGCACAGTGGCGGCGTCCACGTGCTGAAGGACGTAATAGGAGAGTTGGTTCTGGACGCAAAACATTACAGATGGAATAACAAGGGGAAGTCGCTGACGCCAAGTTCGTTGGAAATAGTGTCTCCAGAGTTGTGCAGGCCCAAGCTGCCACAAGAGAATTGCAACAAGGATTCCAAACTTCCAAAGCTCAGAAAGCAACACAAGTGTTGAAGGAAGCGGCTGCAACTCTCGATTCGTTACTCCATAACGAATCAAGATCACATTACTTGTGTTGTGCAGGACCAGGAGGGAAAATACGAGCCTGCTGCGGACCATCAATCCACTACCTGGGACGAAAGTCAGATACCGGTAGCGGTACCCGAATCGGGCAAAACGTAGTTGTTAACCGAACTGTAGCCACTTCGTGAGCTCATCGTCCACGATGGCCAAGGTGCGCTCACGGATTAGTGCACAGGAGACTTACTTCCAAGCAGTTGCTCCGAGAGCTCTCTCGACGATGGAGCCATCTGAGGCTACGTGATGCAGAATTTCAAGAGGAAATGGACATCTTGCGTTTGTATCTGCTGACAACACACCAAGCCAACGAAACACAAGACACTAAGGTCGCGATTCAGGATGCACAGAACTTGTCGCACGCTGAAAGGGTATGCTAATTGTGGAAAGCCTGGAGTCTCACCATATCGCAGGCTTCTCGAGTGCAACAGCTTGTGAAGTCCCAGGCAATGTCCCTGCTGAACTGCATTCACCGCTCAAACGTGCGCTGTCGAGTGTGAGGTTCTGTTGCTCATGTTTTGGCAGCTGCCGAGTTTTTTTGTTGAGGGACGGGAGTCTACGGTTAGAATGGGCGGCCGCGGTGTCCTATTCTTTGGGGAGTGCTCTCCAGGGACTGTTGTGACGTTGTACCCGGGTCGGGTATGGAAAGCGAGACGTGCTCGATTGGATCATTCATCCCATGTTGCAGGTTTACACCCCAGCTGACACCGTCAAACGAGGGTTCAACGACCTTGCTGAAACCAGCAATCACGTGTTTTGCCGATATGACAAAGTGGTGATAATTCCTGAAGACAACAGCAGGTGCGTTGGTGACGTCATGGCCATCCAAAGAAGCCTGATCGCTCTCGCAGCGACGTGGAAATCCCAGCCACAGGCACTCCCCCGACGCCTCGAGGGAATTGGGCAGCTCTTGGCCACTTGATCAACCATCCACCCAGAGGAAGGATCCCCAACGTTGTTGCAGCCTCCTTCGACTTCCCGATGACAACCCCGTCTGAACTCCAGCACCTGGTTCCTAACAGTATGTTGTCTTTCTACATTCTTTGGGCTCCAAAGCCCGCCCTTGGGTGATGCTCGTTTTCAACACTCGTTTTTTCATCTGGCTACTTCACAAATTGCTAATCCCTCCACCAGAGTTCGCGTTCGGTGATTCGGCTCTAAAGAGCCAGGAAAGCAACGTGTTAGTGCCATCTGTTGCCTTGGTTACCACACGGCATATCAATGATGGCGAGGAGCTGTTTCTTGATTACCGTCTCAATCCCACTCTGAAAGGACTCTGGCCAAAATGGTATGCGCCTGTTCCTGGGAACGCAGATGCGAGGAGATGGGCGGCATAGGACCACTTGATTGATTGGTGCGACTATTGGGAGCTTCTGCGACCTTCTCAGAGATGCGCAGGACCTAAGTAAAATCTGTATTGTATCGTGCAGAAGTCGCATAATCTTTTGAGGGAGAAAACCATTGTCCAGGGCTCCTATTCAGGCACGAAACGATTCGTTTGTCCACACCGAGCTGCCGCAACACAAGGGGAAGGAGTTAGTGCCGTCGCTCCTCTAGAGAGATTCTTGAGGGGTGTCCTGCATTGCTGCTGGAGGTACATCAAGCCCAGCAATGGGCGGAGGGTTGAGGGAACCCTGCTGCGAAGCATCAGAAATCAGAAATCGCTCAATAATCGCCAGAAACGGGGACCCACAACGGAGCATGCAAACGCGACGAATTCAGAGTGAGAGACTTACCCCTGCAGCATTTCGAGCAGAGGCCACGCCGTCGCCGATGAAAGGAATGACGAGGGAAGCGTAGTAGATCGAGGCAATCAGCGCGACCCAGGAAGAAAAGTACCCGTTGCCTGCATGGGTGTCAGACCCAGTGAGAACTGGACCATCTTACACCAACCTGTGCCAGGGAAAGGTCTATCGAATGTAAGAACGCCGACTCCGGGTACCCAAAGAGCCAAGAAGATCGCTGCCATGACAGGGGCGGACCTCGACGAAACGCCTTCAACAAACTTCGAAAGAACCATCTGAATAAGGGAGAAAAAAATGGCCAGACAACCAACTGCAACTGCCCAAGCATATTGCTTTTCACATGAGGCGGCTTTGTCACAGGCCTCGGCCGCAGCCACAAGCTCAATGGTGCTCGCGACAAAGATCGAGGCGAGGGCGACGGAGGTCGCTGCTGCCTCCTTCAAGCCCGCTGTGGCTCGGTCGATGGCGGACCTGACCAAACCGACAGTTGAAGAGGCGAGAGCCACCGAAGAGAAGAAAGCTCCCCACGACGCGAAGTAGCCGTTTCCGGTCATGGTGAAGGGCGAGTCGAAGGTGAGGACACCGAGCCCAGCGGCCCACCAAAGAACGAAAAATATTGCGAGCGGAGGTAAAATCTAAAACCGTGTTGGGTGAGTTGGTGTGAGTTGAAACACGCGTGGTGGCACCTTAATCGCAGTATCATTGGAAAATCGAAGCAGCAGAATAAGGATGAGCGAGAGAACAAATGCAACTGTGCCGCATGCAACAGCCCACCCGTACTGGTCTTCACACGATTCCCTTAGTTTACACAGGTGCGATGACTGAACCATCACAACAAACGATGCGCCGCATAGCACAGCAAGGTACAACGCTGGCCGAGTTTCATCATCGGCTCCCATTGTTTTGTCTGAGATACACCAGTGTCAACCTCATTTGAAGCCCGATTTCAGATCTTGGATTGGGTTGGTGACCTGACAGGCCAGCGTTCGAGTCGGTTCGACGCTCGCAACTGTATATACATCATGTCTGCTATTTAGTTAGCCAGAGACGTTACCAACAGTGCATATGACTCACTAATCGTTCACGATAAAGATCTTCCCCTTGTCGACCCGAGAGGTCGTCGTTCTCCGGAAAAGAAGTGTTCGGCAGCGATGTCGTGCGTATTCCTGCAGCAGTGCCGACAAAGGGCAAGCGAGGAGCTGGAAGATGACGATATTGTTTCAGGGGACGAGGACCAGCAAGATCCGGGGAAGTCCAAGCTCTCGTCTGTGCTGTCCAGTGGCGCCGGGCTCATTGGCAGTGTCTTCAAGAACAAGGAGAATTCAGCGCCGCAGAAGGAGCTCAAGACCGAACGTCCAAGACAGCTACCACCAGGGCATGAACCTGTGGAATATCCTGCCGAACTTCAAGCCCTCTTGGAAGGTTTTGATACCAGCTGCAAGTTGCTAGCCGAGCTGGTCGGCGAGATCAAGCACTTGATGGCGGAGGACGAGGGGGTGAAGCGCGGTGCTGGGCTGGTTGAACGCCTTCAGGTTTATGGACAACAGCGCGGGGGAGAGCTGGGGGCGTCGGCTGCGGAAGCAGCAACCGCGATGCGCGCAGTTTTCCAGCTCGAGTCCGAGACCATTACCAGCTTGACCACGTTCTACAATGACGTGGACACTGTGGTCCAGTATGACATCAACAAGGTTCAGGATGCGGTAGTAATGCTTGAGAAGTCAAGGCGGAACTTTGAAGCGGCACTTGCAAAGTTTAAGCGGCAGTCGCAGGAGACCAAGGATGAGAAGATCTTGTTCACCGCTGGGCAAACACTGGTGGGACGGAAAGAGGCGTACGAGGCGAATGTCACTGTGACGTTGGACTTAATACCTGAGGTTAATAACCGATTGGACGCAATCTTTGCTCGGGGATTCGCTGGCTTCATGCGTGCCCGATACCGGCTGTTCGCAGACGGAGGCCAAATCATGAGCGGTCTCGAGTCAGAAATTGACACCTTTGATGCTGTAACCCTCGAGCCCCGCACAACCCGTCAGCACAGGCGAATTCAGCAGCAAGACCGTGAAGCTGTGCACTCCTACCCAATGCTCAAAGTTTTGGCAGCCCCCAATTTCGCCGTGTGCTGCGGCATCGCCGACGTCGCGGTTGACATTGGGAGCGGCGAAAGCCGGGGCAACGACGACGCAGAGGAGGTGTTTCTGGCCCTTGTCTGTGTTTTGGACGATATGGATATGGCGGTGCCATTCCTGCGGCTGCTCACCACGCAGGATATTCGAAGATCTTCTGGAACATGTACGGCTGTTGGGGTGGTGTGTGTGTGTGCGAGAGAGAGGAGAGGGAGGGAGAGAGAGGGAGGGAGGGAGAGCGGCAAAGTGAGGGGAGGGGGGGAGAGCGTTGGCAGGGGGAGAGAGTGCGAGCTGTTGCGAGAGGGAGCGAGAGAGAGAGATTGATTGATAGATAGAGAATCTCCGGTAGTGCTTCTGGACGTAGACGGAGAGGGGGAGAGAGGGTTCTGACGCATGTACCCCCCCCCCCCCCCCTCACATGGACCTGGCAGCGGGCGCCGCCCCTCTGTTCCGCAGCAACACGGCTGCAACCCGCGTCATGACTGTCACGGCGCAAGTGTCGGGGGCAGCGTATGTAGACGCCACTATCGGCGAGCGCCTTCGAGCTACCGTTGGCCAGCTAAACTCCATGCGTCGCACGAGCGACGTCCCCGACTTGGACTTTTTGCGAGACGCTGCCCACCACTTGTTGCTGTCGATTGTCGGGTCGGCCGAGACTGCGCCTCCGTACGTCGGCTCCCCCCCCCCCTCTGTGTCTCTGTGTGTGTCTGCTGTCGATTGTCGGGTCGGCCGAGACTGCGCCTCCGTACGTCGGCTCCCCCACCCT